>JAJHUR010090482.1:8073-22233 GCA_027495735.1 Lutjanus campechanus | reverse complement strand
AAAAAGGGGTTGGCTCACCACTTACGGGAGCGAATGTGTGTTAAGCATGTATGAGTGTATAGCGTGTGTTTGTCAGTAGGTGAAAGGAGGGCAGAGAGAGAAACAGGGGGAGAGAGAGATTTGTGAAAGCACAAATCGAAATAACAGAAATGCAGGTCAACAACACGTTATCAGTCCTGTGATATCAGCTAAACGAGTTTCACACGGCGCAGCGGCCGGACACAGAAACGAGTATGACACAGCGGAAAACAGGGAAATAATAACACAGAGATGACTTGCAGCAGCACACCGTGTTTAAGCACTTTAACAACACAGATCATTAACTAAATCTGCCCAGACATTAACTGAATAGCCTATCTTACTGTACGCCTCGTCAGGCGGTCGGACGTTTTTCACGTCGGTTTGCAGGTTCAGTTCGGCGTTTGCGGCGTGAACACGATGAGGTCCGTACCAGCTGGTTTACGAGAGCGCTGTCCTCTGGAATGCAGGGGGGGAGAGACAGCGGTGACACTGGAAGCGAATTGATCCTCCAGTCCTGCAGGCAGATAAGGCTGTGTTGCACAGTGTCCTCCCGACGCACGTCGCGCGGAAGAGTTAAAGGGGCCTCATCCTTACAGGGACTGACGTCTCACGGAAAAGAGGCAGATCGCTGAGCGTCTCTCGTTGATATAGTAACGATGACGTCACGGCCGGAAGGCGGGCGTCACGTGGGTCCCGGGAGACTCTCACCCAATGAGAGTTCGGGATTTTGACCCTCCTCCGGATATCACACCTAAGTGTGATGTCGTAGTGCATCATGGGACATGGAGTTTACTGAGGACTCCCTTTGTTTGGGCTCTGTAGAAGTGCTGCGTCCATAAATCCATGCGGGCCTCAGCTGTCACAGGCCTTAGAGGAGTCGCTGGGCCCAACACTGTGCACTCACCCATACCAGTATCAGAGGTTTATACTTGTACTGGTATTGGTATGGGAACAACCCTACTCACAGGGTGTAACAGGTTGCAGGGTTTGGGTCTGGTAGACTCTGATTCTGTTGTTTAAAGGACTGTGGTGTGTAGATGGTACATTTTGTAGTTTGATGGGGACTAAACTGGCTGTCTGGTTAGGTTAAGGTTTATTATTAAGATACGTAACAAAAAAGTAACCACTTTCATTTTGTAATGTGTGTGTGAGCGTACAGTGCTGTAACTAGTGCTTGGAAGACATGTTTTAAGGAAGGCAGTTTCTCTCTTTCTCTCTCTCTCCAGCCCTGTCAGTCGTCTCAGAGTTTTGCTCTAGATGCAGTTGACAGTCTGGTCCGCTGTGGCATCCTGATCATGGAAGAAGTAAGATAAATTTACTTTTTTTTTTCTCTGAAACACTACATAATTTAATGCTGAACTGTTAAGAATAAATATATTGCCTCAAGTTGATGTAATTATTCAGACATATTGCATTTTTGATGCATTTTTATCTACAAATAAGTTTTTAAGATATCTTCAACTCTTCATACAGGACAGTTTTGTTTGAATATAGTTTTATTCTCATGAAAATTAGCAAGTTCTCACAATAAGAGAATCATGTAACAGTGAAAGTTCACAGTTTTTCCTTGATAAATGACTTCTCTTCTTCTTCAGTTCTTGGGAACTTCACGTGTGAACTGCATTTCCCATGACCACTTGCAGAACAAAGCACAAAACAAGTGTCATTATAAGCTCTGGGATTCCTTTATCTCAGACATTTTTCCTGATAAAGTTTAGTGACTGAAAGGCTTGGCTTTATTATCAGATACTTGTTGTCAGATGTTATTTTTTAAAGCGACTAATTGATATTTTTATAATAATGAAAATGTGAAAACAATGGCTATGTTTACATGCACACTAGTTTCCAGTATTATTCAGAATGACAAATTTTTGGATTTGATATTTGATGTCAACAGCATATTCTTATTGGATATTCTGAATGAGACCTTATTCTGAATGTAGAGTTGTCTGATAAAGACATGTGGGATACGCTGGTATTATTATATATGTAAAGCATGTTCAGAATATGTGTCTCAAGGGTTTTTACTGCAGCTTGTGACCCACAGCCTCTTGTCTGTTTCTGGTCAGCTCTGTGTGTTGTAAACAAACCAACCAGCCAACAGTTTGAAGGATGGGGGAGATTTGCATGCACAAAAAACAAGCTCACATGTCTGGTTGAAAGAAGAAACACACCAACTTTTAAACATTATGAAAGACTTGGATATCAACTGGTTTTTGGCAACGCTGACCACTGAACGAATGAAAAGAGCCTGTGTTCACATGGTCGAACAAGTCTGCAACTGGTGGAAAAAACCTATTTTAACACAAAGAAGTGTCCATACTGGGAGTATGCCCAGCAGCATGTAAGTGTGTGTATTAGAGAAATATTCATTTTCATTAGCCATTTGAACAGCTCAGTAGGCATATTGTCTTTTTTTTTTTTTTTTTTAGAATAAATACAAAATACAGAATATTTTGTGCATGTAAATGTAGCCATTGTGACAGTGTGCCAGTGGTTGCTCTTAATGATGACTCATCCAACAGAGAATTATCACCTGAATCTGCAGTTCCCCTCGGTTTTATGGAGTGGAGTGAAATACTTCTAAAAACCCACTATGCACTCTCTACCCAACACCAAACAGCAGACAGACAGAGTTAGCGAATAGCTGGTGATCACAGTGGAGCATTTAGCAGCCAAAGAGCCAGATATTTCCCTCGGGAGTTAATAGAGACCATAACAAAACTAAAACAGAGTTAACATTGGACTTGCATTCCCCAAATGGACAGACACCCGACTTTAAATGAATGCTAATGTTGTTCCATAACTGCTGTGTCAATAAGACAAGCTATAGCAAGGCATTTGAACTTAAAAAGTTATGATATATCAATGTCTTCTTAACAGTTCTGTAGAGTAACAGAAACAAAATAATAAGAACAAACAGTCGATCAATAAAACAGAAAGAGCATAAACTGATGATAATACAGGCTCAGTGAAAGCAATCACAGGCAGACAGATAATGATTTAATAAGAACGCGCCTGAACGATCCAGAGAGGTAATAAATGTGGAGAGCCTTCTTTTCTCCCTGTTTGAATTTGGTGTTTACACTCTGGTTTTTTTTTGGGTTTTTTTTGTGCAAAATTAGGCATCTTTTATTTTGCAATGAAACTCAAACATTAAACACAAAATGTGCACGTTAGACATAAACACTCGGTTGTGGACAAAAGACACAAATGGCCTTACCGGACAGAGAGCAATAGTCTGACATGCTGCTGTCTGTTTTACCCTCCATCCTATGTAGATATCCAGGGACGTTCCTATCTGTGATTTCTGGAAGAAAGACGGCACTCTGACCTGGACCACCACCAGCGACCCTTATCACAGCGACTCTGACTGTGAGGAGCAGGATCTGTGTTCCTACAAGGTACAGAAGAGCACCGCTGGGCCCCTCTGGCTTCTTCACATGCCTCTGTGAAGCACCGCAGGTTATACGAAGGGAAAAATGTTCCGTACAGCCTACAAAAGATGACACCTGAGGTGACTGCCTACAGGGCACGTACTAAAATACCAGAAACACCACATGAAAAAGAACTTTGAAGTAACTAAATCTCCATTACAAAAGCACCTACACAGTTGAGTCGCGTTACTTGAATGGTAATTAGCTGCATGTGTCAGCTTTAAAAGAAGCCTTACTGTCATGACCGTTATATGTGATTTCTCAAAGCAGCACAAGGCAGTTCACCAACTTCCAAAGGGACCAAACAGCCAGCGCTCACAAACACTGCAAAGTGACTTTGAGGTGACAGCCTCAGGAGTCCTGACAGTACATGTGATACTCACACTGCATAAAGAAAGATCACCAGTCAGTCCTCAGTAAGGCTGGGAGGTACGACCTCATTATATTTGTTTTTATTCAATGTCAACAACAGGAAGCAATATAAAACTAAAAAGCACTAAAAACACAAAATTATAAGACATAAAAGCATTTTCCAACATTCAGATCATCCACAGCCGGATGTACTGCTTTCCAGGTCATTCAGAAACACTTTAAAAGTGTTGAACGAGAACAACTTCCATACATTTAGGTGATTCTGCAACCGACTCTGAGCAGAGGGAGCCGCAAACTTATGATGAAGAGTCGACTTCGATGGGCTTGACTGACGCTGGATATAATGAACTGGAGGTGAATAGGGGTGAAGTGATTGTCTCAAATGACAGCTGGCAGCAACAGAGAGGAGAACAGATTGAAAGTTTGACAACTGCAGTCTGATCGGCTGATGGAGATCATGGAAAAAAAATTCACAATTAATTAAATAGTCAGACTTTATTTTTATAGCACAAGTCATACATCTAATCCTCATACATCAAACTCCAAGTGCTTAACATAAAAAGAACTATAAAACGTAAATAAAAACATTTGAACAAATAAAAAATATAACAGTAATAGATAAGATTTAACAGTAAAGTGCAAGAAAAAAATGACCACGCTAGATATACGCAAGGCTAAAAAGGTGAGATTTAAGTTTTCTTTTAAAGATATCTGCTCCCCTCAGGTCCTGTGGCAGGCAGCCCCACAGCCTGAGGCCATAGTGGCTGAAGGTGACCTCGCTGCGGGTCTCAGACAAAATCTTTGGAACAACCAAGAGCGAACTGCCAGAGGACAGGAGGGATCTAGTGGGCACGTATCTTAAAGCCAAGTCAGACAGGTAGTCGGGAGCAAGAGCATTCAGGGATTTATAATCCAATAAAAGAATCTTAAAATCAATTCTATGACTAACAGGTAGCCAGTGCAGCGATTTTAAAGCCTGGTCCCGGTCAGCACACGAGTGGCTGAATTTTGTACAAGTTGCAGTTGATCAATAATTGTTTTTGGTAGACCAGAGAGGAGGGTGTAACAGTAATCAAGTCTGATAGCAACAAAGACATGGACAGCAAGTTTTTCAGCATTGGCCTGGGAGAGAAGTGGACGTATCTGGCAAAATTTTTCAGCTGGTAGTAGTCAGATTTCATCATATTTCACATATGTGCTTTAAGAACATTTAATGTGTAAAATTGGAATAATAAATAGAAAAAGATATGTTATCAGAATCATAAACAGTTTTATTGCCTTACAAGGAATTTGCTGTGGCATGTTGGTGCATACAAACATAATGCTTGAAATATAAATAAAGATTAAGGCATGTACTGTCAGAAAAACAGCATAAATAGAAGAGTAAATAATACACAATAAAGCACAAGAAAACAAAAGTGCATAAAATAATGTACAATATAGAAGAACAATATTTACTAATGTTACTGATATTTAAGTGGACAGATAGATGAAGGAGCTGTGCAGTTTTGTGTATGAGTGCAAAACCTTTGACATTGAGTGTGCAGGTTCACAGTATAGGGGAATATTGCAATGTACAAAAAACAGTCAGGTGTCTGAGAATTACACTAATGTAATGTATAAGACGGACTGGTGGGTGGGGTGGGGGCAGTGTCAGTGGGGGTCATGAGCATCGTTGATGAGGGCAGTTGCAGAAGGAAAGAAACTGTTCTTATGGTTTTGGTCCTGATGGACCGCAGCCTCCTGCCAGAGGGGAGTGTCACAAAGAGTTTATGTCCAGCATGGGAGGGGTCTGCTGCAATCTTACCTGCACGCCTGAGGGTCTTGGAGGTGTACAGGTCCTGCAGGGGTGGCAGGTTGCAGCCAATCACCTCGGCAGTGCGATTGATACACTGCAGTCTGCCCTTGTCCCTGGCAGTGGCAGCAGCATACTAGCTGGTGATGCAGGAGGTGGAAATATATCAAGTAATTTATTAGCATCTCTTGTAACCACTGTCACCTGACATGATTTGCAGATTTTTGATTTCTGCTTCTTGTCTGACTTTTTACACCCTGTCCACATAATGTAAGTAACACCTGTCTTTTTAGCAACTCTTCATCCTCTTCGTTGTTTGCACTGTAGCAAATGGCTCCAAATCAGCTACATTGAAAGCTGCCTGTATGTAGTCTGTTTAGTTTAGTTTGTCACATATAAAATTTGGCAAAGCTTCAACATTAGCAGTTATTTTTTCTGTACTTTTAATGTTTTGATGTGATTAATTATCACGCTATAGCTTCTACCCTGCTCTTTGAAGTGAAGATAGCCTGAAGAAGACAGAAAACGATATTTTAATGTGCTCTCTCTGTACTCTTTCATCCAACACTGCTATGTTTTACACAAGCACTCACTCGACTGTGCAGCACTTTCTGCAGTTTATTTTTTTTTTCAAAACAGAACAGCAAAGGCTCTCAAGTTTTCCAGATGTTTAGTGGGTGCAGGCTGATGACAAAATGCCATAAAAAGAATGAATTCAAAGGTACACTTAGAGATTTTTGGTTTCACCAAACATTAACATTGCACTCATTGTTTCTCACCAAAACATAGTGTGTCCATAATGTTTAAGCGGCGTCTTGCATGCAGTTCTTGCATCAGGAAACATTCTCAAAGCCCTGAATGTACCAAAGCCTCTGTTGTTCACAATCTGTGTTTATATCAGTTTGACATCTTAATGGAGCCTACAGAGGTTCAGGCAGGCGCAGAACTCATTAGTCACATGTTCCATAACCTTGACATTAAAGGTCCTGACTGAGTGTGATAAACAAATGAAAAAGAGTATAGAGAAGCACTTTAAATATGCCGTGCTCTCAAAAAACTTTTAACGGTGGAACATTTCGGCCTTCAGAGATGTCGTCAGGCAAACGTTCAGATGAACAAAAAGCAGATTGTTTTTACAGATGAACATGACGGCTTCCCCGCACCTGACACCAATAAACACCCATTATCGTAAAACTGTGGAGTAGAGGGGTGCACTGGGATTGGTATCCCGTGTGTCCTCCAGAAACCAACGCAAATCTGGCAGGAGCAGGCAGTTTTAACTTTGCTGTGGGCAGGAGCAGGTGGTCAAAAAATAAGCTGCATGTCCCAGGATTTAGCAGGAGTGGCCAACTTGACATTTTTCTTGCTAAATTTACCGATTTTTCAGAGCCCTCTTTAGAGTAATCGGTCTATGGCTCTGTCTCTTTGTGTCAACAGTCCCAGTATATTTGTGCTGCGACTGGCGTCTCCCTCTCCCTTCTCTTGCGCTGTGTTGCAGGCAGTCGGTGTGACATGTGTTGCAGGCGGCAGATTGTCCCTCTCTGTGGATCAGTGGATTAGATGTTCCTATAGGTTGTAAAAACTATAGTTCATTCAAGCTTCTCCTTCCCTTTGTATATTTTTAAAAAACATGTTTACTTCAAATATATGACCCTGTAGAGAGTAGACTTGAACATGTTTATTTTACTCTACATTTAATTAAAAACTGTTCATTAGTATGAGTGTAATTATACACTAGAACATAATATCATGCCGTTACTACCAGCAGGTATGCATCTCTCTATTAATATGCTGGAATAAAAGCGCATTTTTCCCTGCAGGATTGGTGGAGACACAAAATCAATGAAACTCTTACTGTGCGGGAGTGAATGTTCAGAAATCCAGCGGGAGTGGTCGGAAGGGGACACGCATATTGCAGGAGCAGAACACACACACATTGCGGGAGCTGGCGGTAATAGTCAGAAATCCACCGGGAGCGAGTGCGAGAGGGATTAAGAAAATAGTCCTGCACAGCGCTCTACTATATGTGCATAAAAACATCTAGTTGTCCTACAGTAGTCTGTGGGATAGACACACATTCATATTCAATTCCATTTGAACTGAGCCAGTAAGACATGTGGGCGGCGGTTCAGAGGTCTACACACAGGCTAGCTTATCGTATTGACAATTTTGTGTTTTTATGTGCATAATAGCTCATAATAGATCGGTTTGCGATGATGGGTGGGATTTTTTTTGTATCATTTGTATAATTTTTGTCACTATATACTGTGTAGCCTGCTTTTTGTTCACTGGCTCACAAAGACCTTGAAGGTTGAATTACTGCATCATTACACATTTTTTGGGAGCTTTAAATATTCAGTGTGTGGACTGCCTCTGTTTTTGTTTTGTATGATGCTTTTGTATGTCACCTTCACCCAACTGGGATTGGATGTGCTCAGATGAGGGTAGATGGGTTACAGTCATTATTTGCCGCCCTCTTTTTATCAGAAAATTTGAGGAATATTGTAACTATTCACAATAAACTATGCAGAACACATAGAAATAAGTTCTTTATGCCTACCTTTGCCGCAAGCAAGCTGACTTACTACTCCAGCAAAACCACGGCCACCTCCACACTGGAATAAAACCCTCTATCTGACTTCAGCTTTGTCTACTGAGAAAGAGCCTCAACAGTGTTTACACCGCTTTACTCTTTTCAACTCTAATCTTTTAACTTTGTCCAGCCAGTGCTTTCACTCTTCTTCTCCTCACGCCTCTGCTCTGATGCCCTCAGCTCAGGCGCTGAACAAGGACAGCAAACACCTCCATACCAAACAATGAAAAATGTTCCCTCACCTCCTCCTCTCCTGCCTATTATCAGTTAGCCTGGCTAAATTCACCTCAGGTGGTCTCACAAAGAAGGCTGGCAGTAACACAGCGATAATAAGTTTATGATTTATGCCCAGACACCTCATCTTCAGAAGCTTCATTTTGTTCACTGACATGTAGAACTCTGTTTATCCAAGGGCACCTTTTTATTTGTTTTGTGTTAATGTATATTGAGTTATTTGTTTAACTCAGCCATGGAAGCCATAGTGATAAATTCCCTCAGGTAGCAAGGTTCAAGGATTTACAATATATGATTGTTCATACCCACTAAACTTTTAATTGATGGCCTGAAGCTGAAAAACTGTTTGTTTGTTTTTTGTTTTTTTGACCAGTATATGAACTGAGCAGGACAATTGTTTTTATTTGTGTTGTTTATGTAATGTTTAATTATATCAAATATTGCTTTGACATTTTTCATTCCTTGTTACTTCTCCAATATATACACTGATATATATCTATCTAATTAGTTGGTATCGGCTGATATATTTGTGTCTGTATCTTTAGTTGCTGCCATATTCTTCTGGGGACACTGTGCATTTTTAAAAAATCGTATTCATAGCTTCTGATTTGGCTGGAGGTATTCTGCTTTTGGGTTGTCCGTCCCATCCTCGTGAGCACATTATCTCAAGAACGTCTTGAGGGAACTTCTTAAAACATGTAAAAAATGATTTGGTATTCAGAGGTCATGGAGACCTCACATGCAACACATGTTTTCGGCCATAACTCACAGATTCACTCTGAGTATGACAAAATTTCACATAAATATCTCATAAATGATGAGGTGATGATATTTTATATATATAAAAGACAAAGGTCAGCTTCACTGTGACAACATAACAACATAGAAACACTTGAAGCTCTCCATCAGTCCTCTGTATTGTACTTCAGTGTAAAAATATTCTCTAAGTGAAGACAGCATGTTTCTCACTGGAAATTCACTGGAATCACACTCAAACTCACTCAATACCTTTTATTAACTTCCTTCAAAGTCTTGACTGCATATTATGTGAGTCCTGACATGGATGTAAACTGTAACTTGACCAGCTGGCAGCTACCAGTGTTTTGAGGGGAGATGCTGCAGCAAAATGACCAAAATGCATCCCCTGTATTAACCTGACACCCCCCTCTCCATCCCCTAGTAGCAGCGAGAGTGCAGGGGCAGAGGGGTTATTTAGTTGAATAGGTTAGTCTAGTCTGGCTGCCTGGCTCATTTATCTTTTATCTGACTCAGGTTTGTGCAAGTTCAAATCTATCTCATATGGCTCTGACCATATTATTAAAACACTATTATAAAAAAAAAAAACAATACAGAACCAAAAGAGGCATTTGTGAGTTGGTTCAGTTATCCAAAATGAACAAATCGCCCGCTGCATACAACCATGGGACGTTTATTCTAGTTTTAGTTTTATCTTTATTATGATGGGTTTTTACTCATGCAACTCTTCTCATGACTGTTGTTCTGACCGGCCTCTCTTTGCTCTTTGCCATGTTTATTTTAAAGTTCTACTGTGAACTGAAGCTTGTAAGTGCTCCCCATTCACATTATGATTGAATTAGCCTTATTGACTAAATGGCGAGCGCTCATTGAAAAATTGGATGAGCTCCATTCAAAATGTCACACTAAATGAACTATCACTTGATACGTATTTTTAAGCACACTTTGTTGAATCGTTTGTAAGTAGCATAAAATGAGCTGTGCGGCGATAAATACAAAGTGGCCTGATAAATGTACTACACTAGGATGAGTTCAGGTTTGTCGCAGAAGAAACCCATAATAATCTGCTGCTGGCTGCCCAGTATGCTGCACTGGTGTGATCATCGATCCCTTGAGAGACTTAACATTTCATAATGGTTTTGTATGGCCGTGTAATGAGCAAGGAATAGAAGACCAGCTGCATGCTGCAATATATATATATATATATATATATATAAATGTATGTATGTATAAAACCCCCATATGTTTACACATCACATGACTCTAATGGCCCCTTACACACTGTTCAACTATTTATGAAGTGTGTTAATGAAGCCGCAGATTTATGACTTACTTCATTTACCAGATATAACCATTAATCTTGTCTTTAGGGTAAATGTTTGAATATATGAATGCAGAGCAGAAGTAGATCTGAATCACTCCAGCAGATGAAAGGTTTCTTTATGGAAGAATTATCCAGTATATACACAGGGTTCAACATTAAGGTTTTTTCTTTTTTTTTTTTTTCTTATACTTGCCTGGTCAGGCTTACCTTGTGAGGCAGCTGGAGAATCCATCTTGCCAGGCATCAAGTTATCTGTTTGTGTCCACACCAAAAGTGGTGCGGCCAATCAGCGTCCCAGGAGGGACTACTGGCAGCTATGGGTGTTGCGAGAAGTGTCCATGGAAGAGACTCATCTCAAACAAACAGTGGCAGCTCTTGAAGAGGTTAGCGTAGATAGTGCGATAGCAGCAGCTGTATCAGAAGTAGATGTGACAGACAGATGGTTGCCAAGTGTTTTTTTTTTAAGTGCCTGCCCTTTGCCAAACAGTTTCTAAAGACTTAATATGCTGTGATAATCAGTCTTGTGATTACCTGACTTGCCTCCTCGTTCATGCTTCTCACAAGCAGCTGTAAGCAGAGGAGGGTCTGTTGGCAGCCCTCTTACCTGCTGTAGCCATCTGCCATGCTCTCAAACTTTCAACTCATAAATGGCCGCATCCTCACAACACCACGCACGCAACTAAACTCCTGTTTACATGATTATTGAAATTCTAGCTTGCACTTCAGACCGTTCTCACAAGTGCCCAATTGGTTCTGCACATGGGCAACTTTCACCAGAGATGAGAAGAAAGGTGTTTACTTGTTTTTACCAAGTGAGTTGCTTTTTTGCCCCAGGCAAGCGTGCAATCCTTATTGTTGAGCCTTGATGCACTATAGGGCCAAAAATATGTGCGGCATTTGAGTATTCGCTTGTACTTACCATTTTTTCTTAGAGCAAGTGAGGAAAAGTAAGTTTTAAAGCATATACTGTACCAGTCAAAAGTTCAGACACATCTTCTCGTTCAGTTTTTATTATTTTTCTACATTGTAGATCAATACTGGAGACATCAAAACTATGATATAGGGAATTATGTGAAATTATGCAGTAAGGAAAAAAATGTGAAAACAAGGCAAATATGTTTTTGCTCTTTAAGACTCTTATAAATAAATATTAAAGACTCTCTCACACTGTCTTCTGCATTTGCAATCAAAGGTTTCCTAACATTGTTATTAAATCTTTGATTGCAAGTGCAGAGGACAACGAGCAAGAGTCTTTTTGCTTTTTTTTTTTTTTTTTTTTTATGATTTTTAATTTGAGACAATAGTGTGCTTTCAGCTTTTGGTAAAGGTTGGGGGCACAACCTTTCCTGCTTTAACATGACAGTTCCCGTGTGCAGAAAGCAGTGTCCATAAATAAATGATTTTCTTTGGACTCGCCTGCATAGTGCCCTGACCTCAACCTCATACAACACCAACCCCCGAGTCTGAGCTGACCTCATTACCCAACATCAGTGCCTGACATCACTCACACTCTTGTGGCTGAACTGGGGCAAATCCCTGCAGCCAGGGTTCAAAATCTGGTGCTAAGCTTTGCCTGAAGAGTGGAGACTGTTATAGCAGCAGATTAATGCCAGTGGTTTTAGAATAGGATGTTAAACAAGTCATATGTGGGTGTTATGTTTGCATCACCACATACTTTTGGCCTTGTAGTGTGCACGGATTTCAGGACTTGTCCTGTATGACAGCTCTCTGGTGAGGACTGGATCAAGGTGGAAGGTTCAATTTATTCATCTGTAAAATCAGAGAAATTACAGAGCTCCATCCTAATCAACCAAGACTGATTACAGAACGTCAGAAATAAATACCGATGGAATAAATTCACAGACAAAAACAACAGAAAACTATATTCTTCAAGAAAAACTTCAAAAAGAGAGGGCAAGATAAGTATTTAATTAAAATGAGAGTTTATGTTCTTGTATGTGTCTGGATATACCACTCTTTTATCTCCTGTGGGATAAAAGAGGAAAATTAAAGACATTAAAAAGTTCTAAAACTCTAAAAAACATTGTGAAAACATTGGGTTAGTCTAGTCTTGTTGGGGCTTGCTCGATTTTTACATTGTGTTGGGTGTTTCAGTTGTTTTGTCTTTCTCTTCGACCTTTAGTATACATTGACGGTGTATTGTGTTTTTGACTCAAAGGTTTTAGTTTATGTGAACATAAAAAGCAGAGGGATTTGAACCTGGGACACCCACATTAAAGTATTCTGCTCTACCAAGTGTTACTTTTATAGTATTGAGCTCTGTGTCCTGCAGCAGTGTTACTTTCTGAAGCCGACAGACCAACTGACTCACTGTAGCGGAAAATGCTCTTTTATTCCTGCTCTCCCCTCATCCTCCCTCCCTGTTCTGACCACTTTGGTCTCTGTCTGCTTCCCCAGATAAGCCAGCCAAGTCAGTGTCCAGAGATGCTATTCTTCCTCTGCAGCATGCTAGCTGGTCATTTGAGGACACTGTGCTGGACGACCAACGGACTGAGCCTTCTACCTACATCTCTGCCAGGTATGTGCACTGTATTTTTGAGGAACAGTGTTTCGTGGTCACTTGGCAAGACTTTCACTTTGCTATTTAAAGGTGCATGATGCAAAATAAGACCAGAATTTTAGTTTAGTGAACTCTTATCAACAGAGTGTGAAGAAGAAGCAGTTATGACTTACTGTCAAAGACTGTCGATTTGTTGTGTTGCAGAGAAATTTACAGATATTACCAGGTTAACCAGCGAGCCCTGGCCTGTTCTGTTGAGTAATACCACACTGTGCCTCAGGAAACAGTGATATGATTCCCCTGTAGTTTCAGCTGGGAGATGTGTGTGAGCAGCGAGTTTGTTACTTTCATAAGCATTACAGAATAAACTCACAAAATGTCAAGAAAGGAAATATTCTTACTCCTTTGGTCCTTAATAAACTGTACACCTTCAGAATTGACCTTTTGCTAAGACCCGCCCCCCTTAGTCACCATTGCTACATCTGACATGCTTTCCATTGCTGCACTGCACACATGCCATTTACAGTGATAATGGTAACAGATTTAACATCGAAATTGGCAGTAATTTTTGAAACACTAGCTCCTACAAGTAAACAAAAGCAGCTTCTCATTTATAGCTGACAAACATGGATTTTGTCAGCTGAGAAGTTCGTCCCTAGCTGGCTGTTTAATGTTTCCATCAGACTAGGGATGACGAGATTCACCGATTCATATCGGTGATCCGATACAAACGTTTGCGATGCGACTACATCGGTAGATTTAAGGTACATCGGATATAATTTACGGTTGAATTTACGGTGCATCTCTTCTAGCTTGTCTGCATCGGTAAATTCCATGGTTAAAACGATTATTTCATGTTCTAGTACTATTCCCTGCCCTGTCGTGTTTTCCGAGGCAACCTGAATGCACCATCGCTCCTCCCTTAGCGTCTTTCTTCTGCGACAGACGCACTTCACTACCGCCAGCTGTTGGAGGTAAATCCGTTCGTATGTTGCATCTCTGACAGTATTTAACACAGAACTCATTTGGAAAAATATGAATCTAGTGCATTAAGGGTCAGAAGTGTTTGAATTCATGGTGCTTTGTTCTTGTTAATCAATTAATTAA
>JAJHUR010090481.1:2942-52203 GCA_027495735.1 Lutjanus campechanus | reverse complement strand
GCGTCGATCTCGCGAGACTTCGTATATATCCTAATAGCCGCACATGCCGAAGTCTCGCGAGATCGACGCCATGTTTACATCTTACCGGCTACATGCTACAGCTGATATTACAGCTAAACACAAGCAGGATGGAGACATTTTGTGTTTGTTTTGTGTGCTATTTTTAACGTTTTATCCGTGGCCACCATTCACTGCCATTGTACTGGATGAGGCTGCTACCCTGTTTCTCCTAAAACTCCAGGACTGTTTCGTGAACTGAAGACCTTCACCCATCATCACATCGGCATAGTGGTGAGTACATACAAAATGGCTTATTCTCACAGGGTGCAGTATCACTTTAAATAGACCGCGAGATTGGAAGTGTGCGTTTGGTATGTAGCATTGAGAATGAGGTATGTCACGTGAGGTTGGCATAGCAGCTCGAGTTGACTGCCTGAACTAGCTTGCAGGCGTCACCACATTTAATAAATAAAGTCACATACCTGCAAAAAAAATGCAGTGCCCACTTGTTCACATGTCATACATAAGCCAAATAAACAAAATACCCCACTATTCATGAGAAAGTGCAAGAATGGCAACTTTGGTGCTGTATAGTAGAAAAACATCAGTAAAATGAAAATAAAACATAAATTCTTTTGTTTTATTCTCCAAAATTGTTTGTATAGTTTCAGAGGTTCACTACACAAAATATATGCAAAATACTATGCACGACTCCCCAACCCTGCAAACACAATATAGCTTCTGTAAAATCTACCAAATTGGATTTTATTTAAGTGTAACTGCCAGCAGATTTGCCTCTTTGCTACATGTTTGTTGACACTTCTGTACTTCTTTTCATCCAGTGGGAGATATCGTCGCTGTCAGAAACTCCTGATTCTGCATCTCAGACTCTGAATTACAACTTGGAGGCTGGCATGAAGGGTTTTTTCCCACTCGGCTGCTCATAATTACTGTCTTAAAAATATGACGTGAACGTTGCATGTGACAAGTCAAAATGTCTGCTGTGCAAAATACGCCTATATGCGAGCTGGAGTACTCCAAAGGAAGCCAGTATCCTGTGACATGTAGGTTCTCCTGTATGCAGTCAATTATGTAATAGTCAGTCAGTAAAACAGCAAATATGATCACAAATGATGCAATGCTGGTTTACATGCTGTAACACACCTGAACTGATACAGATAATCAGAAAAAAAAAACATGGGTAATGTCAGAATCACGTATGAATAACCAGATATGATCAAAAACAGGATAAAATTCAAAACTGGGACACTGATGTGCATATGAATGTATCCTGTGTTATCTGTAAAAGAGAAGATCCTTTCTTTTATGCCTGATTTTTCAATGCAGCGTGAGCTGGCAAAGTCACCCCTGGAATTACAGGTGCATCAGTTTGAAAAAGAAAAATCAGCAAACTTATCACGGCAAGGGGTGCAGTCATGCAATGGCAATAAATTCTGGGAATAAACACGCGCAAACTGCCTTGGCAAAGAGGAAGGAGTGATGATATGCTTCCATTCACTGCTCATCAGATTTATAAATACCAGGATTTATTCACACACACCTACAGTGAACATTTTGGCAAAGTTCTACCTCCCCTCCAGACTTGGAGGCTTTTATTGTGGAAGTACTGTCCTATTTACCATTGCAAACAGTTCAGGGCTTGTATTGCAGCATTAAATGGACATTTGGTATTATTTGAAGTGGAGTTGCATGAGGTACTTATTGATAGTCACTGCATTAGCTACAGGAGATGGAAGTCGTCCCCAGTTAAGAGAAGCAGAGAGGAGCACCAGCGTGGAGGCTAGGCAATGCACAGCTATGGACAGAGTCAGCCACTTAATAAAAGGCCCACCTGCAAAACTCAATATCATTTTAAGTGTATGCTATAGAATATTATCACCACTTTAACTTGTTTTTTCGACAGCCTTTTCTGACAGGAAACCACTGTCGTTTAATCCAAATATCACCTTCTCCAAACCAACCAAACTCCACAAGCAAAATCAGTCATTTTACCTCGCAGAGCACAGTAGTTGCTGGTCTTTGATCTGTTAGTTTGTCTGTGTTATTGTGTGACTTTTGTGTTTTAAAAGGGTAGTTAAGATGCACCAAAGTGACACAATTACACAAACAAACTAACAGATTGAGGCAGCATTAGACCTGCAACTCCTCTGTAATGCAAAGTAAGATTACTAAATTTGTCTATGGAGTTTGGTTGGGGTAGAGAGAACAATATTTGGTTTATCTAACAGTGGTTTCCATTCAGAAAAGGCTGTCTGATGGCAAAGTAAAGCTGTGAAAATGTTCTAATTATAGAGTACACTTAAACTAATATCAATTGGTGGACCTTTTTAAGTGGCTAAAATACTTTTTGTTGCTGACCCCGTCATTGCCTAGCTTCTGAGTTGATGCTCCTCTCTGCCTCTCCTAACTGGGTGTGTCGACCGTAATCTACTGCATCTAATACACTGACTGTCGATAAGTGCCTCATGCAACCCCACTTCAAATAATCTGAACTATCCCTTTAAAAGAGGACTGAGTGACAGAGTGGCCTTACTCCTCATTGTGGACTCCAGCTAAATGAGAGCTCATGCTTGTTTATGCGTGTGCTGTCCTCGGCCTCACTACGGTCTACTGCGAAGCATGAATGTGAGTGTACCGAGTCATGCATAAATATGTCTTTGTGCTTAATTGTGTTGCAGTGCACAGTAGTATCTATCTAGGACAGTAGCATGTAGTGATTGTTGTTTACACCGCCTATTTACATTAGAAAGCCCTGTAACAATAGACACTCTCACCGTGTAGATCCGATAGCCGGGGGTTTTAACGTGGAAGCCCATCGTCCTTATTGTCTGTCTCACCCAGGGAATGTAGAATTAACAGATTAGCCAACTGGAGGGGGGTAGAAGAAGAAGAAAATGCCTGCATCTGCTGTTTGATTTAGAAAAGGAAAGACAGTAGTGATTGTTTGAGCAAGCATGCATGAATTCATATGTCTATTTGGGGATAATGACTGGAATCGTATGTACACGGAACCTGATGAATGCAAGCAGGCCTTGATAATGTGCTGAAACAAGTGTCTTCCTTTCCGTCTCTCCTCCTTTTTTTTTATCAGTCTGTGTTTGTGTGTGTGCGGAGCTGAGCCTATGAACCGAAGCGTGCGTGGAGACAGAGAGACAGACAGAGAGAGAGAGATAGCGCAGAGATGAGAGGAGAAAGAGAGAGGGCAAACATATTCCTCTTTACCTTGGATTCACTGGCTGAGTCACTGCAGATGGAGGGCATTTTTCATGCTGCATTGCTACACAGTTCTCTTTACTGCCTTATTTTTTATGACACTCCTCCCCAAGGATGTTGGAGTCTTAAGGAGGCCCCTGACTGTGATTAATATAACAGGCTGCCCATTACCGACTGACATTTGAGTTCTTCTCCTACACCATTACGCATCTGCCTCGTTCTTCATCGGTCGGGTTATGGCGACAGCCGCACGTCACACTACAGTACATGTGGAGGGATAGCGGTTAGCAGAATATTCAAACCTCCATCTGGCTCTTTCTCGATCTATTTTTCATTTTTACTCTCATTGTCTTCTACCTTTCTGTCACTCACTGCTCCCCTCAGATCTTGTTCCTCTTCTCCGCCTTCAAAGACACTCAGGCACGTGTGGCATCTCTCGCATTCCGGCTGATTCCTCATGTACCTGCAGTTGTTTCCGTTCAAAGTAGGTTGCAATCATCATACTTGGCTGGCTGGCTTGAATGAAACTCAGCCATCCATCAAACATCTCTTGTTTGCAGGGGTGGAGAGAACTAATCACAACTACTACAATTACTGTAGTCGTAGGGGAGACCAGGGGCAAGTGACCCTTCCTAAGTACCGCCCCCTTTTTGGTCTGTGCTCCAATAACACTTGAGCAAACTTGTCAACTTTCTCTTTTTCCTTTAAAAATGATATGGGGTCATATCTTAAGTTAGCTAACATTATCAATACACCAAATAACTAGTTATCTAAGGTGGAGGCAGTTGTAACAGTGGTTGGGGGTGCACTGAAAAAATAAGTCCTATAACCCACTGTATATCAAATAAAAGCACCCCTCAAAGTAATCACCTCACTGCGGTATCTAATAATGTTGAGATTTTTTGTACACAGTTCAAATTCTTTTCAAGGCCACATGCTTTCAAAGTAAAAGCTATTTCTATTTCTGTGATAACTGGACAAGAAGTAATTTCACATGAAAATTTTGTCAACAGAAAAGTTTGTCAACACACCAGTAAGACTATCCATTCACAAATGGACCACTGAGAACCTCCAGATCTGCAACAATTAGTTGACTAATCCATTAATCGTCAACTATTAATTTAATGGCCAATTATCATGATAATTGATTAATTGTTTTGAGTTATTCTCAAAGAAAAAAATAGTCAATTATTATTTTATATTTTTTTATATATTTTTCTGGGATTTCACAGAGTAAACAACTGATCCCCATTAGCTGATACCACGGCAAAACTACATCGATATATTAAAGCCAGTCAACATCGTACATATATTTAGGTCAAATGCTAATAAAAATCTATATACTATAAATGATTAAAATTCTTAAAGAGAAGAGAATTATGCAACCCATTTGAAGCAAAACACAGCACTGAAGAGTTACACCTCCCATTAGTCTGTCATCTGCATGCTGATAAATACCTCTGCATATTCTCTTTAAAGGTTAATTAATTTTTTTATGGAGTGGTAAATTATTCCAATTCATTATGGCTCTGTAAATGTAAAGTTTTTCTCAATGAATTAATCCTGTTACCAGCAAATCCAGCAAACCAAGCAAATTGTGGTCATGTCTGTTCTTGCAGTGAACTATTTGTTCGAATAGAAGTGATGGCATCTTTGAGTTAATAGTACAGCTGAACAATGTGACCAAGCTTGAAGAAATTCTTCGCTCAATACTGAACCATGAGAGGTTGCAGTGCAACTTTTTCAGAGATTGAGAAATTGAGAAAATGAGAGACAGACTGATCAATAATGAAAATAGTCTTTAGTTGCAGCCCTATAGAACTGCGACATTAAACATTAATGGTTAAAAAGTTACTAATAGTCTCGGTAGTTTGTGAGAAGAAGACTTTGTACTTTTACTTAAGTATTTTTTAATACCAGTAGTTTTACTTGTATTTGAGTAATATTTCAGCAGTGTAACAGTGCTTGTACTTGAGTACAGATTTTCAGCACTCTTTCCGTCTCTGCTTGTTTGCGTCGGGAAAGTTTCTGGTGTAATTATAGAGCAGCTTCACTGTTTATTAGGATTTAGAGTTGTGTTCTGAAGCCATGTATCGCAGTAACGCCCCCCGTGGAACAAATCAAAACTGGGTCAGAGCCTCAAAATATCAGAAGAGGAGCCTTATTATCATTTCTGTGTATTGTCAAGCCTCATATTCCGCAAGATAAAAAAAACTCTCTAAACAAAAGGCTGGCACATTTAGGATGGAGATGAGGAGACGGTGGGAGGAGAGGGAAACCCAGAATCCAGATGTCAGAGAAGCGGCTCTGTGGTTTTGTGTGTTTGTCCACAGCAGCCTCCAGCATCTAAATAACTCATAGTCAACATCTTGGTTAACTGACTCCACTGCATGTTGATCAAAGCCTTCAATCTGGGCCCTGCACCAGTTAAACTCCCAAATCCCTGGTGAATACACCGGGGCAGCCCTGCACACGTGGAGCAGCGAGTGCAAGGAAAGTCTACCTGTGTGTCAGTGTGCCTCAATTTGCATCTTGCGTGCGTGTGTGTCATGTAAAGTATGTGTGGGTGGTTAAATATATATGTCAGTTAGACACAGAGAGGTGTGCAGCAGCTGCACCCATCTGTCTGCATGTGCACGGGAGTGTGATGATGCGAAGATGTGTATGTAGGTGTGCCTGTCAGGGCTGTGAAGGGGAGGTCTGAAGGCATCTGAATCCGCTTGATGGAAAATCAAATGCTCCCCGGCTCCCTCCTCCCTCGCCTCGACTCCCTGTGCAGAGCTCCACTTTGCTGGCGCGTTCCTAAAAGACTGGTGTGGTATCTGGGTGCCGCGCTGCAAAATATACCCATCTAAGCTCGTCATTTATCTCGGATTGAGTCTTAACATCTTCTGTTCTTTAAAAAAAAAAAAAGTGAATGTGTGTGGCTAGAAATGAGAAAATCTGACTTGTTTACACCTGTTTCAAAAATGTCTTAAAATATGGCACACAACTGCATTCATATCAACATAGTCACAAAATACTCTTAAACCATGTTGATTTGCATCAGAAACAAGTGAAAAATCTCTAACCTACTGACTGTTTTTTCACCTGCTTCAACAAAAGTATTTTTTTTACAACTACAGTGGACTGATCTGTAGGCCTGAAACTGAGAAAATTAGTTATCAAATTAGTCAAAAATACAATAAATACATAAATTAATAATATTGTTGATTAAATAATTCAAATGGAGTGTAAAAAGAAAGGTGTTTTCACACTCTTTTGACTGGGGTGACACAAATGGAGCACTGACTTATGCAGGAGTGGCATGAAGTACAGTAGGTGTTTGTGCGCGTATGTACATGCACGTGCACATGTCAGATTAGTGTTAATGTACCTATCCCATATCTACTTTAATTCCTAACATTAAATATCCTCAAGTTTCTTATATTCCTGTGTTTAAAATGTTAATTCAAAAGATAAATAGCCCTACCAATCACAACACAACAGAGTGGCATCACAACAGTGTAAAGCTTTTATACTTTAGTCCTCAAAAAGGACAGACCTAAATCAGAGCAATGAAACGTGACGCTTGCTATGGTTTCGAGCTGGCCAATCACTGTATCAAACCCGCCCCATATTGAGTAAACAGCTGTGATTGGCCAGACAGAAGATGAGGGTGGTGGAAATCTGTTTCAACAGGAAGGTCGTCAGATGCCAGAGCAAATGAAACATGAGCTTGCAGATTCGTCTGGTCCCAGGCCATTTGTACCTTATCTAACTAAAATCAAATATTAGCTATAAAAAAATTGTAATTAAATTTAGCTGCACTCTTCCCCCATCCTGCTCAGCAGTAGGCACACGATTTTTTTTAACTATTTGGTTTTACTTGTTAATGAATTGCTACAAATACATAGAGCAACAAAAGTTAAACTAATTTAGGCTGTATCTGCTCCAAGACTACAAGGCTAACGGTGGGTGACCATCGCATAGTGCATGAACACTGTTCTTACTATTCTACCAATAATGCATGAGTGCAGCATCACGATATAAACTCTTCCAACAGTAGCCAAAGTATTTTAGCTGCCAAGCGTACCCTAAAAACATTAGCTCGCTAGCACTAACTAGACACATTTAGGGCTGGTTATCATTTAACTGTTGGCATCTCAATATTCTGAATTGCCAACTCCAACAAATAAACCACACTCGACTTCACCACTAGAGACTGTACGTAGCTGCTAGCTGTGGCTGCAGTGGTGAGCCAATCACATGTTGCTTTAGAGTGAAAAATGCTTGCAGTGATCGGCTGCAAGCAAATAGTCACTATTTTCTAGATCTGAGTGCAGAAAGGGTTGAATACAGCTACCGTTTGAATGCAAAAGTTTCAATACAACTTGTTTGATACTTAAAAGTATATATATTGAGAGCTGTTAACCAGCCCTCGACACCATGCATCTGCTTTCATAACCTTATCTTCAGTGTTAACTGTGTGTCTGATAGCCTTTTTGATTGCCTTTTTTTTGTCAGTTTCAGTTCAGTTACACAGACTGAAGGTCTTGTCAAGATGGACATTTTTGCTGTACAGCAGTGACAGACACAACATACCATTTGTGAGGCTTTTTTTCCTGAAAAGTGGAGAGGCATCGCTGAAGCTGTAGTTTCCTCCTGTCCTGCATTTACTGCCTTCAGTATGTCCCTTTCTGATGCATCGCTTTAAAGAGCATCAGGAAAACCCATTTCTCTCTCTTTCTCTGGATTCATTTGACACTTGTGTAAGTGTCTGGGGATTTTATGCATCGGGATGTGCAACACACACCCACACTGAGACACTGAGAACTCACACTCACACAAACAGAGGCGCACGGGGTGAAACACACATCTGTACATTAACACAAACACACCCCCTCTATGCAGTGCAGTAAATACAATGATTGTATTTTGGCTCCATATTCTTCAGGGTGGTGACAAGTCTTTTTTCCACTCACATGGTTGAAATGAAATCCAATTATATCTGTAATGGCTCTCCAACTCTTCTTCTGCTTTGAAGGAGTCAGCTTGCTTGAGTCACCACTGTTGGACCCAAATGTGCTCAGTAAATCAGTGATGCGCAATGGCGCAAATGTGCAATGGAGACAGATGTAGTGTGTGTGTGTGTGTGTGTGTGTGTGTGTGTGTGTGTGTGTGTGTGTGTGTGTGTGTGGTCCCTGGAAGTGACTGAACTCCCGTCAAACTTTGTTACTCTGCTAAGTGTGTCGCATGTTACAGCGATGGCTGACTATTTGCATATTTTAATTAAATAGCTAGAATTTAGAATTAATCACTTCCTAAATTTATGGGGTAATTATATGGTGTTTGTCCTTGACTTGGCAGCATCACCCACCCATGAATAAATTCATCATAGTCTTGTGATGGCAGACAAAGTTACGCTGACACCTGCAAACTTTGTTTCCTCCACTTACCCCTCAATTACCCTCTCTTACTTTCTTTTCTGACACAATAAATCACATACTGTCACACAGTCTTTGTCATCGGGCCCTTGTGACAATTTGATCACAGTGATGTGTGGGTGGAAAGAGCACGCACAATACGTGTGTGTGGTGTGTGTGTGTGTGTGATGGGATTTCTAAACACTCAATGCACTCGCTGAAATAAAAGGCCTCTTTGACAAACCGGACATGACCAAAGTGTCGTGCGTTTCCATGGTACCCTGAGGAAGCCGATGTGTGCTCAGAGTTGCTGATTGGGCAAAGACAATGCCACCTCACTCTTTTTACTTCTTTACATCTGTAATTGAGTATTAAGACTTATCACCAGGAGATGGGTGATCGACCTGCAGGTCAGCTTAGCATTTAAGTGATAAAACCTCTTTGGATTAGCTTATCATTCAGAAAAATGTGCATAGTGCATAGTTTATATGTGATCTACAGCCCAGGGTGAGAAGCTTAAATGTTGTACTCCTGTGTTCCAGGTTGCAAGTTATGATATAGAGAATTTTGAAAAAACTGTTCCTGATTGATCAGTAACTGAAAAGACAATGGATAGTGAAACTCTGGATGGACATCTGGCCATATTTCAAGGTAAGAAAACAAAATATTTGATAATCAGTTAGCTGTAATGCACTTTTGTGTTGGATGTAATCTGAACACTGCAAATTAATGTTTTAGTGAGCAAAATGTTTCATAATGTTACTGACTTAACCAGAACATTTCAGCTGAAGAGACAAGTAGCTTACATGACAAGCTTGATTACATCCAGTGCAATTAGCTAGAACATTAGCTAGAAAGTGGCTAAATGCTAATGTCAGCAATGGTAGCTAATGGGTTATGAAATGTGTTGTTTTAGCTTGAAATATGGCATTGTGTGATTTTCACCATCCATTGTCTTTTCAGTTACTATTCAGAAAAATGTGCAGAACATAGTTTCTATGTTAGCTCAAAGCTCAAGTGTCGTACTGCTGTGCTCCAATTTGCAAGTTGTATAAATGTAGGGAATCTGACAAATCGTCATCATCTCCCTGCTTCCTGATTGATCAGTAACAGAAAAGACAATGAACAGTGAAATTCAGGTGGAAATTTTGGCCATATTTCAGCATAATACAAGATATTTTAAAACTCATTAGCTACCATGAGACAACAGCTAACAACCACTTCCTAGCTAACGTTACAGTGCTTGTGACACACTTTTGTTTTGGACATAATCTCTGTGAACGTTATTCCAAAATTTGTCTTCGAGTGAGCAAAATGTCCCATAATGTTACCGACGTATCTAGAGCATTTCTGAAGAGTCAGGCAGCTAGCTAACGTTACATTGCAAGCTTGATTATCATCCAATGGGTTTGACTTCAAGGCTTGAATAAATGTATCCAAGATGCGCGTTGATATTTCAGAATTAATTTATGTATCATGTAACAGTTCAAATGGTAGAGTTAGCCAAGAAGTGGCTGAATGCTGATGTTAGGCTACAGTAGCTAATGGGTTATTAAATATGATGTCCCTCCAGAGTTTCTTTTCAGTTACTGGTCAATCAGGAAGTGGTGAAATGAAAATGTTCTGTCAGATGCTCTACATTTATTTGACCTGCAACCTGGAACATTTGAGCTTCCTTCCCTGTGTCAGAGGAGAATGGCTGCCATGTGAATATGGTGAATTGACTCGGGACAAATAATCCAAAATATATACAGTAACTGATTAACATTTTGCTCTATGCATGACTGCTCATCAAGTCAAGTCATCAAACAATAGGAATATGGCGTGAATGCAGGAGCAAAAAAGATGCATATGGACTTAAGACTTTGCCAATTTTCCTCAACAGACAATAATCAAGATGTTTACACTTCTAATAACTGGCAGAAGTTATCTGTATGCGATGCTGTATCCAAATAGTGTACAGATGCAATGTAACCACATTGTGTTAGCGCTTCTAATTAAGAATGCGAGATCAGCAGATGGATATAAATCCGTTGCTTTTTCCCTCCCAAAATGAAAACTGGCACCTGTCATTGTCCATCTGCTTTATTTCCTGTTCTTGTGATTTAATATCAGCAGCTAATAAACCGTCACACCCTGAGCTTGATCTTCAACCATATGTATCCTTCAGGCTGTGGTTAGACTGTCTGCCTCCATGCTGCACTTTAGAGTGTTCAAGGTTGATATTTTGTGTGTGCATGTAGCTTAATAGCAATGATGTATTTACACTTGACAAATGTCAGCATGAATCAGATGTGGTTTAAGTGATTGGTTACATCCTCACACTTCCTCCCAGTTCACTGCTGATGTTTTGAAATTCAACTAGGACATTCAGGCACTTTCAAGAAATCAAAGGTTAGTTAGTTGACACGGACGTCTGTCAGACTCTGCAGCAATAAAACTACAGTACGTGGAACTTTCTACTCAAAGAGAAAACAAAGCAGAGTTCTCATTTATACAGGTGAACGGTTTCAAAGCTAGTTGAGTGGCTGCATTAAAAAATTCTTCACGGTCTGAATGTGTTGTGAATGTGCATGTTTTATGAACAAGATTTTCTCCAGACCTTCGTGACCTTGACAAGATAGTCAGTCTGGCAACATGAGATTAATGAGCTGGTGTTGTGGCTTTCAGACTCTAACAAGACACAACAATGGCAGAGAGCATCAAGACAATGAAGTGCAACACAGCTAAACGTGTGGCCCAGACACATTTTAAACTCCCGATGAACATCAGTACTGCATAATGTTGTGCTGGATTTTGGCTGCATTAATCCTCTACTGTTACTCAACATTTGCCTTGTGAGACAGCTGGATTCACGAGAATCCATCTTACCAGGATTCAAGTTATCCGTTTGTGTCTGGACCAAAAGTGTTGCAGCCAATCAGCATCTCAGGAGGGACGACCGGCAGCTACAGGTGTGGTTTTAGGTGTGACGACAGTGAGAGGCGTGCAGGGAAGCGTTGATCTGATTGGTTAAGGACAGCCTGTGTTAGACATGATAGACAGATGGTTCATCCAATTACCTGTGTTTTTTGACAGTGCCTGCACTTTTCCCAAACAGTTTCTAAGGACGACTTTGCAGATGGTTCTGTGTAACAAACCATCTGGGGTGTCAGGTTAACTCATCGTACCTGCTCTGTCGATATCTGATCAAGTACAACTGAGTGGGAAAAAGAAAGGGCAACAATAGACCCAGTCCTTCAAGGGGTAAAGTTGGTTAAAGCAGTATTAATGATTTTTTGGGCCACTTGAGAGCAATGGAGCAAGCTGTTAGCATATTCAACGCTGACATAAAAATTTCATGTGGTGAACATGTTAGCAAACTGCACACATCCTGCAGACAGAGCAACATTAGCATTAATTTTGAGCCATGTTTATGTACACCTAATGAATCTAAGTCCAACATTTAATCTTTTTACCTTTTTTTCTTCTACACCAACTGCAGCCTGGAATATCTGACTCGTTTGCTGCTAAATGCTCCAGTATGCTCATCGGCTAGTCACTAACTTTGTCTGTCTGCTGTTTGGTGCTGGACAAGTAGTGCACAATGGGTTTACCAGAGCTTTTTTGCCAAAAACAGCTGCCTTTACATCTGGAAATGTGGTCCACAAGAGCAGTGAGAATGAACGCAAATGTTTCGTCCAGAAAACTGAAACGATAAGCTGAAAAATGACACCACATAAGACTACTAAAGTTGGGTAACAATATTTTGCAAGTTTGTCACTATGAGCAACCCCATTCTCATTAAAGTTCCCATGAAAAGTCTAGCAGATTGCCTATTGCTTACGTGTTTCCTGTAAAACAGGCAGCTATGGAGGGTCAAGAAGATATCCAGATATTGATTGGCGTTTCAAGTAGCTAATAGCGCTGCGTGCTCTTTGTCGTTGTTGACAATTAGCCCTTAGCTAACTTACTTTAGCAACAAGTTCTGGTATATTTTCTATTTTCCAATCAGGAAACTCTAAATGACCTTCATAAAGTTATAAAGTCATGCTTTTGCGCTGTGAGGCCAGCCCCCAGAAATCCTGGGGAAATCCCTGAAATATCATTAATATAACCCAGAATATCTGCAAAACGGCCTCTTTGTTGTTGTGTCAGATAATCGCATATAGGTGACATGTAGCTCAATGCATATGTGATAAATATATCAGCCAATTTGCTATTCAGTTCAGCTATTGGTATCGGGAAGAAAATATGGTATTGGAACATCTCTACTCAAAAACATGCATGCTAAACATTAGTGTACGCTCATGTAACTGATGTATGGCGGTCAGATTGAACAACTTGCTTATCTGCTTCAATAAAAAAAAATGGGTGTATTATTTTACCACAGGTGCTCCGTGTTTTGTCCTGCTGGTGTCTCTGTACATTATGGTTATCAAGAGTACAGGAAATGAAGAGGCCTGGGGTGCGACTGATAAAAGGAGAGGAACTTTTCAGCAGCCGGAGCAGTCAGGGTCAAGGGTCACATGTCATTTATCGATGTCAGGCTTCTCCCCGGCGTTCCTTTCTGAATGCTAATCACTCACACACAGCAACGACAATACGATTAGACTCGATTAAAACAGTCCATTAGCATAGAACTCAGTGGAGGCTGAGGACAATACTGAGCAGACAGGCCTCTCTCCTTGATAACGCGCTCATTCAGCGGCTGTTTACTCATGTCAGGAATACAGCTGGATGGACTAATCAGTGGTCAAGTTAGTTAACAAGCTGCAGGCTTGTTGTGGGGCAGGAATCAGCATCTCACATGTCCAAAAAGCATGTTTTCTGCCTTTGAAGTACATGTTGTCGTGATCCCAAAGCTGCTACTCTGTCATTGCAACCAGGAACTAGTTATTGATCAGCCATCAGTCCAAGATTTCACGGGAGGGGGAGCACCAGTTAACCATCTCTCCTCTGGGAGATGACTAATCATTTGCCAGGGAGCGGCGATGAGAATTTTGACTGCGGTAATCTCTGGATTGAATGGAGATTAACCGCCATGTGGGGTGATGACTCTCCTCTTTGTCTTTTTTTGTCTGGATGGGGATCTGCTCGCCTTATCTTATCGCTCTGCCTCATTTCTCCGGGGCAGTTCCCCACCGTTATCAACACAGCTCCATCTACATGGAAATCAAAGCCTTTGCAGAAGTGGAATACGATTAGGGAGGGGGAGAAAAGTCTAATCTCTCCCCCTCTTGATTCATGCTAATAATGCACCACAGCAACCAACGAAGAGCTGAGAGACTCGGTGACAAGACACGCTGTTGTTGTTGTGGTAGAGGTGGATAGATGGACGGATGGATGAACAAGGTGGCACAAGAGCGATGTGCTCATGTGTAACTCATGAAATATTTCATCTGCGAGGCTTCTTTTTGTCTGTGGGCCTTGAAAATGAGGATTAACTCCCGCTTCACAGAACCCAGCTGCCTGATACTGACCTCCTTTGTTTTTTAATGACCAAAGAGTAGATGCCTGTGTGCATTTGTGTGTGTGTGTGTGTGTGTGCGCACAAGAGCAGGGGTGGCCACTAAAGGGAGGGAGGGTTACAGAGGGGATTAGAACCCACACAGCAGCCTCCCTCCAGAGTAAACAAAAGTACATGGTGCCGTACAGTGTGTGTGTGTGTGTGTGTGTGTGTGTGTGTGTGTGTGTGTGTGTGTGTAAATGTATAACATGCCGCTGCCACTGCTGGTGACACCAGACAAAAAGAGGAAGACTGAGTCCATCTGTGAAAGCAGCGGGATTAAGCTGTGCTCAAGCCAAGACCTACACGTCAATCAACCGCTAAGTGTATGTGCGGGTGTGTGTACTTCTGCCAGTGTGTATGTGTAAGTGCGTGTTATATACAACTGTAACACCCACATGTACACACACAGCTCTCGTCCGGCAGCGCGGGGGGAGGGAGGAACCCCAACACTGTTGTTTTCATTTGTAATCTGTGGGATGGAGTGAAGCCAGCGATGCATCAATCACACCCAGCGGCTGCAACACAACAAAAAGAAAAGAAAAACTTTTTTTTTTAATCGCGTGTGTGAACTGTTCACACTGAAGCGTGAATCAGATACGACTGACACTGTAATGTAGAACAGACAAAAGGCCTTAAAAAGCTTTTTGCTCAAGTAGAAGTACAGATATTTGTGTAAAAAAGACTCTGGTAAAGGTAGAAGTACTGATTCAACTAAAGTAAAAGTGAAAAAGTACAAGCTCTGAAATGTACTTAATGTATAAAAGTAAAAAGTCAGGACATTTCTACCAGCTGTTTCCATACAAAACTAACTGAACCTCACTTTTCTATGGAGGCAGATCTTCCTCTCTTATCTGTTACGTCTGTAAAGCGCTGATGGATACAGCAAGGAATCTTTTTTTTCTGTGTTACTGACTGTCCATTTAGGTTGAATGTTGATGCTGGGAGGATCAGCACATAATGATGCTTAAAATTAAATTAATGAATCAACAATTCATGATTGGCTGCTACGTTGGCCAGGTCTCTCTTGTAAAAGAGATTTTTGAATCTCAATGGGACTTCCTGGTTAAATAAAGGTTGAATAAAAAAATAAACAAGAGCAAGAAAGTTCAGATATTTGTGTTAAAACGTAGAAAGCAAAAATAAAAAATTGTCATGTAGTTCAGTACAGTAATTAAGTATTTGTACAGGGAATAGGCTACAGTACCGAGGTAGTTTTCTTGTTGGGTTTGTTACCCAGCAACCTGGGGGGGTCATGGCTAACCAAGCTAACGGCAATTAGTGGCTAGCTAATTTACTTAAGCAACAAGTGAAGCTATCTTTCATCAGGAAACTCCCTAAACAACTGCATTTGGCCTCTGAGGCTGTATTTGTCCTATTGAAGAGTCGTATTTGTCTGGCAGGCTGCTCTCTTGCCCAATAATGGTTAGCTACTTTAGCAACAAGTAAGCTAAACCGATCTGTCCATCAGGAATCTCTGATTAAATAACAAAGAACTGAAGCTGAGCAGCCGGAGGACATCAGAAAATATTTTCTCCATAAAAAATAATTAAATCAATGAATAAAGTTATAAAATTTTGCTTTTGTGCAGTGAGGCCTGGCTCCCAGAAACACTCCATGTATTGTACTTCCATGCTCCGCTGCATCATAAGCAAGAAAACATTTCATTGGACAAAATATTTATTATACGCCCTTGAATGACAGAATGAGTCATCAACAGTCTTGAAGTCTTTTCTAGTATAAGATGAACACTGGAAAAAACCATTGAAAATACCAGATCTACACAATTACTTTTTTGTCATTGTTGGGCCAGATAGCTGATGTATAGAGCAATACATAGTGATTTAAAGAAAAAAACAATTAAACATTGATTTTGACTTCATGGGAGCGTTAAAAAAAATTCATGCTGACTTGTATCTGTTGGAATGTCCCAGACAGTCTTGTGCACACCCCCTCGCACACGCATGCGCACGGGTCACCCCACCAACCCCCTCCTACTGGGTGCTGTCTCTTTGAGAAGCTTGTTGTTGTGCTGTCAGGACCCCCAACGGTTCCCCCATAATGCACCAGCACTTCAGCGCGGCACCCTGTGGGAGCCAGTCTGGAGCCACCAGTGTGCCACCCGGTGCAGCTATTCACAAAGGTCGAGGTCGTCCAACATTAGGTGTGTATCTGTGTGTGTGAGGGGGCTTGACCTGGATGTAGTCGCCCCCTCAGTAGCCTGAAGCATGAAGGTGGGGGGTCATTATGCCCCCACGTGCCGTGTACTAGTGATTGAAGCTGGCTCGCTCCCCTACACCTTTCACCCCGGCTGGAGGGGGAAATTGAAATCGATACAGCCTATGATGAGGCGACTGGAGTGGGACAGGGGTGAGGGAGGAGGGAGGAGGAGGGGAAGAGCTTTGCCTTGACGGATGGCTGGTTAAAGGGGGGCGATCAATTACCCTGATGGATTGCTTTTTGGGGATTTCAGAAATGAGACGGATCTCTGCTCCTTAAAGACCGATTGTCCTGTGAAGGAGAAGGAGGAGGAGGCTGCAATGCTGTGGTTTGCAACAGGAATTGAGAGGTGAAGTCCCTCCCCTTCCGGTGTACCCCATGGGATATTACTTTGGAAAAAATATTAACGGTGGTCAATGGCAAGGGACTTTTTTAAAAATCCCATTTGAACTGTGCCATGAATTACACATGTGATGTTTAAAAATTTATAAGAACTACATCCCTCGCCTTGCACAATATATATCAATATATGTCATGTCAACACCAACATCGCTGTTCTTTGTACCTTTATCCTACCTGACTCCTGGTCCTTTTATCAGACAGGAAGCAAAAGACCATGCAAAATCATAACTTGTGTGCCTCGCATCGTAGCTTCAGCAGCTAATGTTAGCTAGCTTTTGAAGGGAGAAAGTCATGAGGTCACTTTGTGACCACTGGATGCAGTCTTTGTAATTATGTCATCACAGTTTCATATTTCAGCTTTTATATTTCAGTTTTATGACAAATGGCGACTTTCTTGATTTCTGACCGTACTTCGGAAAAAATATGAATAGCAGTTAATGGCTAGAGACAAGTAATTTTTTGATCCCAATTTGTGCCACAAATTACACATGATGTTTGTCAATTTAAAAGACAATTTTACAGGGTGAGAAAGTCCAAAAGCTAACATTAGCTGCTGACTCCTGTGTGTTTTTGTACTGGGATGTCGTCACGTCACCAATGGGTCTTGCTCATTCTTTCGCCTCCTGGATGATAAAAGGACCAGGAGTCGAGAAAGAGGCAGTTTGTCGCATGTCGCTGTTCCTTGTAACGGTCCTTTTATCACGTGGGAAGCAAAAGAACGAGTAAGACCTGTTGCTCAAGTGACTACCTCTCGGTACAAAAACACACAGGCATCATAGCTTCAGCAGCTAACATTAGCTTTTGGGAGGAGAGAGTCTGGAGGTCACGTACGAGGCTTCTAGGTGTGTAGTCTTTCTAATTATGTATTTTCACAGTTTGATACTTAAACAATTAAACGGCAACTTTCTTGACTTTCGTGAGAGCCAAAGTCCGTCCCCTAACGATGGAACACCACATGGGACCTTACTTACTACGGAAAAATATGAATGAATTTAATTAGTTAACTTAGGGTTCAAGAGCAGGGTCACGCCTCAACCACACCTCCAATCACCTGACAAGGCTACTTATACCTGGTTAACCCATCCGGCCCTGTTTGTCTCAGATCTCTCGACCCACCCACCCCTTTCCCTTTCCTTCATCCTCTCCCCTTCTCCTCTCATCCCTCCTGATTCAATCTAGTGCCTACCTCTCCCATGTCTCATTCTACGTACGGTCCGAGGGTCCATAATCAGATTGGGCAGAAACACGCCGAGACAGAACCCCCACATTGAGTCTCCTTCTGCCCAGTCTCCAGCAAATCCTCCTGGGCCAGCCTAGCTGATAACATCCTCCATCCACCTTCGCCCGTCCCCTGTACATTCATTCATCATCAACATCCTATCCCCTCTGAATGTTCATTACAATCCTTAACTACATAGCCTATTGTTGTGCCGTAATCCTTGTGCCACGAATTACAGATATGTCTGTCAATTTAAAACAGTTTTGCAAGTCAAGACAGATGACGTTTGTCGTAAAACTTTTGAAATATCAGACTGTGAAGAACTGCAATTAGAAAGACGACACACCCAGACGTGATGTCATGAGTTTCTCTGGGTCTTGCTAGTTGTTTCACTTCCCGGCTGATATAAGAACCAGAAGTCGCTGGCTAAAACATTTCAGGTAAGATAACGTTACAAGAGACAGCGATGTTGGTGGTGATGACATATATTGTATGAGACGGGCGACGTAGTACACCGAGCGTATTCACTCAAAACTAAGCTAAACTATGACAAACTGCAACTCTTTTGTGTCGTAAAATTATCTTTTAACTTGACAAACATCACATGTGTAATTCCTGGCACAGTTCGAAAAAATATTTTGCTCCCGCCATTGACCACCGTTCATATTTTTTCTGAAGTAAGGTCCCGTGGCGGTCATTCGGAAGGGGAGGGTGTTCAGCTCTGTATATCACTCACTTACATCTTTGTTGTTGTGAGAAGTGGCAACTGGTCCATCCTCCACCTCCTCTCCCCCCCAATCCTTTATTTTTCGAAAATGTTTAATCCCCTCTGTCCCCTCCCCCCTCTCTCTCCCCCCCTCCACACATTCTCCCTCTAACGGATCCCCCCTCTCCTCTCTCTCTCTCTCCCCCTCCTTTCTCTCTCTACATTATTCTCTGTGCATTTTAATTTTTTTTCTGTCACCGGGGGCCCAGTTTCCCCGCCCACTCTCCTCATTTTCGCCCGAGTCTAGAATAGTGGAGCCAAGAAATAGTTAATCTCTCCGGCTGCTGCTATGATTGGCCGCTGTATGCAGCCTTCAGCCTCCTTGAATGAGAAACAGGGGTAACCAGGCAACTTCAGAGCTGGAGAGAAGAAGAAGAAGAAGAGGAAGATAGGGGCTTTACGGGATCTTAGAATTATGGAAGAATTGTGAACATGTAAAAAGCGAGGCAATGTGATTTTACCTTGTGTGTGTCCGGCAAATGGAATTAACAAATGGATTTTCTTAAACACGCTCTCCCCCCACCTCTCTCCTCCTCTCTCCATCTCTCTCTCAATGGGGAAAAAATAGAGCGCTCAAATGAAGGGGACACAGATGTGGATTAAAACGCATAAATGGGACACTCCGCTGAGAAAAGGTGAGTGACATCTCGGTCCTGAGCTTCTCCATTAACCGGAGTCTTTAAAACTGTGCAACTGTAGAGCTGTTTAAGGATGCGAGGCAGCTCAGTCATGTCAAGATTTATGGATAGGATGCGCTGGCCGCTAAATGAAAATGGGTTGCGGAGCAGTCCGCCGTGGATGACTGAGACACAGTCACACATTGATGACAGAATAAGACAAATAAGATCAGAAATGAGCTTTTGAGTGAGATAATCGATTGTGCTTTGGTGGATTTGAATGTGGAGTCCTTTAAAGCGCAAACGCCGGTCGCCTGTCAAATAAGCTGCTGTCCCACATTGAATTGCGCACAAATTGGACATGGACATTTCATTTTGACGTGATTGCGGTGCTTGACTTATATGTGCATGTGATGCTGCTTTATAAGATGTGGTCTAAAGATATAAGTATGGGCTAAAAGCTGGACTGAGCCCCCTCCCTCCCCAAATATTCAAATGAAGAGATGTCCTGCTGCAACAGCAGTAAGTCATCTTCAACCGACTGCGTGTGTTAACCCGCTCCGGTGCCAAGTGAATGAGTGAATGATGACGCATATGTTCATAAATATATTGATCTGTGTTCAGAAGCGGTTAGAAAATGCTCAGCAGGCTATGTTCGGGGGGGTGAGTACCTGTGGATGGATGGATGCTTGGTTGGATGGGAGCGCGCAGCGCAGCGGCACCGCTCTGACCGGCAGCGCTGAGCCAAAGTCTGCCTCAAACCAGTGCACAGGCCTGCAGAAGAGTGGGTCCTCTATGGTCTGCATTCACGTCCAGGGGTCATTGTAGGGATAAAAACAATCCTGTTAATTGTGGAAGCGTCCAGGCGTGGGGGGGCGTCTGAGCTGCGTCAGGGCGTGCAGTTGCACCCACATTTGGATTTTCCCGATGGGAGATGGATGGATATAAGGGAGCAATCACTCTCTTTTTGGAAAGAATACACTTGAATTAAACTTTTTATAGTTTATCATGTTTAATGTAAATCCTATTATCCTATTAAATCCTATTAAACTACCAGCAGCCAATCTACACTGTAAAAATATTCATACATAAATATTAAATTTCCCTTATTTGAGTGCTGTTTTTTAAAAGGCCCAGTGGGTAAGATTTATGTCAATTTATTGCCAGAATATGTCAGAATTAAAATGAGGTCTGCCCCCTAATAGTTGACTAAACTAAGAGTCTTCATTGACCACTTTTTCAGTTACACCATAGTCGCAGAGGGAAAAAAAACATAAAACAAAAAACACCCCAAACTCCATTCAGGAGCTGCAGCTTGATCGTTGCAACATAGACCTTTTCTCTTGTAACATTGTTGTCACTTGTGCACTGCTGCTAACTGTGTTGTAGCTACCGTTAGCTAGCCAAGTTAGTGGTCCTGTTAGACCGGGACTCAGATCAGATAATGTATAATCACCTGCCAATAAGGCTTGTTGTGTTTTCGTTACCTTAGAATGAACTGTTTATATCTACAGTACAGAGGGAGCGGTTCCTCTTCCACGGAGGGCGCCATATTGTGCTGCCGTGTTTCTACAGTAGCCCAAAACAGAAAAACCAAACACTGGCCCTAGATATGGCCTTTTTTAAAAATTTTGTGCAAGTTTTGTGGCCACTGCAGGTTGTCCTCCACGGTTGGAAGTGGAGAATGAGACGAGGTGTTTGCAATTTGCAGGCTCACTGCTAGACACCACTACATCCTACACACTGGTCTTTTAAAGCTATAATATGCAACATTTCCACATTAAAATATCTAAAAACTTAGGATATATTTAATATATTTTTGAGTTAAATGTTCCCAAATATTTCCAACAATGTTAAAACACAAAGAAATTGTAATTTATTCAAGACAACAGTGTTTTCCCTGTTACACGTTGGTAGCTAGTTGCTATAACTTCTGTGAACAAACCTTTAATATGACCTCATCCCATAACATGATTTTTGCCTGAGTCAGGTCAGATAGATTTTCATCAGCTATGATGGTTGTTTTATCATAAAGATAACAACTCCTGTGATCCCACGCTACTTCACGTCATCCAAATATGTCTTTTGTTATTAATTTGATGTGAGAGACCCTTAGCAGCAGAATTTACATAATGTGAATTTAATAAATGTGAAAAAACAAGAGTTTTGCTTTGCAAAAATACATCCTTGATAATTATTTCTTAAGTAATCTTCATGGTAGGGCTGTTAGTAGAGTGTCCCTTCCTAACATGATTTTCCATTATTTTAACCTCTCAATAGTCAACCCCCCCTCCCCTTGGGTAAAACTGAGAATGAGCCAACAAGACCAGTTCAAATGCACAATGCAGTGTTGGACCATATGTCTATCATGATGCCCCTGTGTTTTCTGCTTGAGTGCTAATGTAAGGGCAGGCCTAGATGGAAAATGGTCTTGACTATTGCTGCGGAAAAGCAGTAACACAACAGCTAGCAGCTATAAAACAAGAAATAATGTGGCCCACCTACGTCCTGCTGGCTCAAATGACCACAAGTGATGTTTCTGTTGAGGCTTGGCGGGACATAAGCAGAGGTCGCCGTTAGCATTTTGACATTGGTGCCAAAGTTCATTGGCAACTTCTGCCAATCGGCCAAACTGCCTTTAGTAATCTCCTTACAGGGGATGTTCTGCAACAGATCCTAAGCTGCGCCCACTGGCTCGATTGTAGGACACATGTGCTGCACACACACACACACACATGCACACAACCACGGATTCCAGTTGTCATCCCAAGACAGTTCTCTGCAGCCCAGTGTGAGTTGTGGGGCTTAAGATGGAGCTGAACAAAACACTAGAGAGCATTAACTTCTCCAGTAAGGGCTTCTTTGTTGGGTCTCCCAGTGGAATCAAGACACTTAATTTAGCTCCTGACAGCAAAAGCAGCCAGTGGATACGGGAGCTGTATCTTATCCGATTAAGACCATAATGCCTTTCCCCTTTTGCAATTATTGCAAAATGGTGAGAGTGGTTTGGTTATTTCTTTTTCATGTTATCTCAGCACAATTACAACAATGCAAGGAACAACATTTTGGGCTGATTGTTGTTTTGCACTCCGGAAATCCTTGGGGTTGTCTCGCCCATTTGCCGTAGTGTTGCCTCTTGGCTTTTGTCTCGCTGAAAGCCTGGTGTGTTATCACATTTGTTGTTCCTCTTCATACTGCAGTGGCATTACCTTGACTTGAACTCCCTCAAGATCTCCCGAGTGCTCTGAGATAATGCATCTAACGAACAGGGGGTTGCACTGACATTAATGTAGCGTTCCAGCATTAGACACACGTTTGCCAGAGTGGCCTAAATCTTTTATAAAAGTAGTTTTAATGAGCTTGCAAGATTGTGTCTGAGTTCTCATTTTGCTGGTGGCCTTATCACATCTAGTGTGTTCATTAATGAAGATGTGGCCCCTGGCAGAGGCAGGTCAGGGGTGATCTCAGTTGCCTCGGCTGAAAAGCGGGAGATTGCTCAGATAGCGGCGCGCTGTCGGATGCTGAATGATGCACACATGCTCCTTTGGGAGCGTAACCAACATGACAGGTGCATCTGAAGTTGAGAGTGCAATGGGAGGGCTGTGGCAACCAAATGTGTCAGAAGCTAAGACTCAAACTACAAGCTGGTGAAGTTGCTGAGGAAAAAGAACTCTGATCTCTTACATGGGAAGTTTAAAGGAATAGTTGAATATTTTACTTTTATTTCCTGACATGAGTGTTGGATAAGAACATCCTTACAAAAAAAAAAAACAAAAAAACAACAGTTTGCAGTTTTAGGTTTAGGCCAGAGTTTCATGCAGGTTTTAACAACTAAATTAACAAATTAAATTTAAGACTTTTTAAAACAAAGAAGCTCAGGCAGGCTGCAGGAACACTGCAGGAGCTCGAGACAAGTGCAACATTGTAATTTGACAATAACAAGTGACGAGTCTGACACCCCAAGTTAACAGTCAATAAGCCCATTATGCTGAAAACAAAAGCCCACTTTCTGAAAATACCAGACTCTGAAGTTTGAGTTCAGTGACTGCCTGCCAGGCTCCATTAACATTTTGCTCAATTTAACCATTTGAAACATCTACGCCTTCTAAAGGATTTCTTATGATTCATAAACAGACACTAACACATTTGACAAACATTAGGCATTAATTTGAACTCTAACAAAACAGGGAAACAATAACACAAGTTACGGGTTGGAATAGAAATTTCAAAGGAGTATTTCAATTTGGCATGTTTCACATGTTTCACTCTCTGGTGACATATCGCGGCCATTTTATACAGAATTCTCCTTTAAGTCCTATTTTGCGTCCATGCTGGCAAAAATAGGATGAAAGATATGAAGGAAAATCAGATTAAACTCTGGTCGGTTGTCACAGAGTCACACCCCTCTGTACAGTTTTTAATTGTTTATAGTTAATGACATGGTAACAGGAACCCTGCACTTTCATTCATGCACCACTTTTATTTGTTCTAATTTTACTGTGTTTTTATTACTTCAGTGATTATGCAGTTATAGAAACAACTGCAGATTAGAAGATTTTCTGTTGATTGACTTTTGTACGTTATAAGACGGAGGACAATAAATCACACACAACTACAAAAATGTTTATGTGAAATGTTCATCTTGACTTGCCTACAGAATAAAGTGATTTTAACTAAGTAAGGGCTCAAACAAGGAAAGAGTTACCCTGTATGAACTGAGTAACATTAGCTGCTAATATTGCAGATAATTACATCTGATAGAAATTCTGATTGTTAAAGAGTGGATCCAAACCTACAAGTTAGTCTTACTTAACAGATTTTTGAAGCACAATTTGACATGACACTCTCTCCTGCCGAGCTAACGTTAGCTTGGCTCATAAGGCTATCGCTACATTTAGCTAAAAACACAACACTGAACCAAAATATGTCACATCTGAGCAATCAGAACAAAGTTTCCCCCAAAACAGATTTAAAATCAAGACTGAAGTTAATGCAGGTTTTTTTTAAAATAACTTTAACGTAGTAATCCAATCAATTTTTAAGACATTTTAAAGCTTTCACAGACTTTTTAAGGACTCATGGAAACCCTGAAATAGTCTGGCCATAAATTGGTTTTACACACAGATTAAAGAAATGCGATAAATTATAAAGAGTTAATAACTCTAGAAGTGCTGATAAGCAGATTTTGTTACCTTTGTATAGAGCCAGGCTCGCTGTTTCCTTCTCTTTCCAGTATTAATGCTAAGCTAAGCAACTGCTGGCTGCAGCTTCATATTTATTATTATCTTGTTGACAACAATGTAAGATTAGTTCCCAAAATGTCAAATTATTACTTAAACGTGTTGAATCATCCTGCAGAGAAAAAAAAAAATTAGCTCAGACAGACCTCAGACAGGCTGATATAATCGTCTCTTGTTGATGTCAACACGCTGCTGTGCAAAATATAAAATATGACATTAAAAAATGTTTAAATGAACATCTCCTTTCCAGTATATTTGGGCTGCATCTGTTTCAGTAATGAAAGTGGAAATAGGCTTGCACTTTTAAAACTGAATCCAGCCCCCACAGAATTGAAGATATCATCTTGCACATTAAACTAAAGTTTTTTTTTTTCATGTTATAATGAGGCTGTAAATTGCAACTCTATTTCCATGCATATCTTGTTACATATGAATTCATTAAGTTTTCTCCAATATCCATTTAGACATTATGCAAGTAAAATTGGTCTATTGTGTTTACGGACGCATCAAACCATATCAAAGTCACTTGATATTATTGTTATTGAATTACATGTTGAAATGAGAAAGTGTAAAATATCCAGTAAATAAAACAATTAGGTCAGTAAGTGTTGCTGACGGCGGTCGAGGCTTATGTATCGTTTCCATCGGTTCATGTAATTTAGTCAGCTGTGCGTTCTGCAAAAACAGCAGTCAAGCGCCGTTGACTTCAAGTGTTTTCTCACCGTTATGTCCCTCGTCGCTCTGACCCTGTGGAGTTGACAATGAGGCGGTGACCCCGCCACTATAGAGAGTGTTACTAGAATCAAATGGGGCAGTGAATTGCCAGCCCATCACACAATTATTTCCATTGTGTGGAGCTGGGTGGCTAGTAATCCTCGTGCCTTGGCCTGTAACATCTGGTGAGTGAGTGAAGTGTTCAGTGTGAAGCCAGCAGTGTCGGCCTGCCTCCCATGTTTAGCCCGGACGGCCATCACTGCCCGCTTCGCTTCCAGAGGACTGGGCATCTTCAATGCATCAATGACACCAGCCATCACAAGGGACATGTAGCATGCCAAACCAGTGATTCATTAGGACTCAATTAGCTGGGAGGCATGGGGCGTCCTGCCATATGCCTCGAGGTTCTACGGCAATCTGTACCCACTCCCTACTACTGTACTCTCAACTGTCTTTGGCACTGTACAGTCTGTGCGTGTGTGTTGTTGATGCTGTACAGCACCAGCACAGGGCTACAGCCTGTTCCGTCTTTTTTATGCTATTGAAACAAGTCCGTAGTGGAGATTTAGCGGCTCTGTCTCCAGCCACCCAGGTTCCGAGCTGGGAATGAGTCACAATGACCTTCAGCTCAACTCATGTTGCGCCAGTTGGCTCCGTATGAAATACTCATCCATCTACTGAAGTATGAGGCTGTGGAGCTCCAGATACTGTAAATCTTAGGAGGTAAGAAAGGCCCCGCTCAATATCGACTTCGCCTCGCTTGCCAAGAGGCGGCGTGTGCTGCCGACAAGATCTATCCGCCCTCAAATCTAGTTTGTCTTCTTATCTGTGCCAAGGTAAAGACCCCCCCACCCCACCCCACGTCCTCAGTGCGCCCCCACCCCCCCCACCCCGCAACCCAATCACGCTCCTCCGCAACCCGAAATTAATGAAATTAGATCGGAGCAGAGAGCAGCCTTAAAGAGAGCGAGGGCAATGAACACACCAAGCTCCAGATACATGATATGATGTGATGTGATGTGATGTGATGTGATATGATGTGATGTGGCACATGCACATGCTGTCCATACATGTAAGCTGGCATAAGTTGGCATGTGATATGTATTAATGACTGATACTGCCAAGATTTTAAAGGTCAGTACAGCTGATTTGGTAAAGTAGCTGCCACTGGGCAATTTGCTCAAATATAAAAAATTATTTGCATTTAAAGTAACAGTCAAACAGCAGTTTCAGGAGCTGGGTGGGATATCATTTCGAGAGCGTTTTGGTCAAATCATTCAGGGGCCAGTCCACCAAACTGATGCCTTGTCTTTCCCCAAGATTACATGCATAAATATGCATTAAAAATAGGTATAATACAGTGTGTCCTATGCCTCATCTTAATTGTAATTTTAAGATAAAATATAAAATCTTAATAAAAAACATCTAGAACACTGAAAAAAAAAAAGGATTTTAGTCTGTCCCCACCCATTAATACTAAACTTTAGCTTGAAATAATGATTATAATGATTCCTCCAGAAATCCTTCAGAAAAGCTAAAAAAGTATTTTTTTTAAAAAAGTATAAAAAATTATATATTATATAATATATTTCATCTCAAACACACACCTCCGACCCATGATATTGCAAGCTATATAGCTACTCACAAGCTAACAAGTCAAGTGCATTATTGACTTGTGCATTATTAATGTTGAATTTCGATGGACCATCATTGCATTCATATACTGTACATGCACAAATAAAAGAAAATTTGCTGCTATAGTGGAGGAGAGGTTGCTGGACTGTACGACTGATTCTTAGGATGGACATTCACTCCATCAGGCAGAATGTATTTGACAGGAGCCCAGTATTTTTCCACTGCTTTTTATTAACTTAAGTTGACGGCTCAGCAATACATGGGGCACTTATTCACAACAGGAAACTAAGACTGGATCTGTGATGTGTGGTTCTGTGAACAGAAAATGAAAGCACAGAGTTTATGGCAAATATTCACAATAAGTAAGTAGGCTTCACATACTTGGTTTCACCCAGGTTACAATAATTCATGTTCATTACTGAACTAATCACCTAAATGACTCAATTTAACTTAAGATCAAAGGTGTATGCCTTTACAAAGGCTGCTATCATAAAAAACACCAGGACAATCTATCTTTATAATATGCACTCTCCATAAATATAAACACAACACCTTTGTTTTTTTCTCTCAAACTTTGTTCACAATTTTAAAGTCAGTGTCATTGAGCACTTCTCGTACACACACACACTCACACACACACTCACAGGGCTGCTGATTTTTTTTTCCTCAGGAGGGCAAAGTCATGACCCACCCTATTCTGCCTCTGATTGGTTTACTCTGGTACTCTTACCCTAACTCGAACCCAGCAGCCTTTATTCAAAGAGTACTTTTCAGCCAAAAACGAAAGAATATCTGTCTGGAGCTGCAATTTTTAAATTCTCTATTTTCCTATTTTTGGAATTGGCATCCATAGCTAGCCGAGGAAGACTCAAGACCAGCCAACGGCAACATTTAGAGGAAAAAGGCTCCAAGCTGTAGGCAGAGGCAATAACACGCATTTTTGTCGACAAAATATTAAAAAAATCTTTTTTAGTCAGTGTACAGGCTACACATTTTTACAGTTAAAAAAATGCAAGAATTACTTCAGGCCTGCAACAATAAAAATTTAAATAAGTAAATTTAAAAAAGTACTCAGAATTCCAACAAGACATCCATAGATTTTCTACTGATGTTAAACGCAATAGAGACGCAGCTTGTATTACTCTGAGTGTTATCACGCATATTACTAGTTATTTATTAATGTATTTTTGGTATATGTGTTGATGACTGATGAATGATTAATACTTTATAGTTGTACTCCACACTGAACCTTGTATTTTAAGTGTCCTACATTTTATGCCGGTTGACTTTTTCAACAAATGTTCACACAAATGTTGGTGATTAAATAAAATCTCAAATTTAAAGGTTCTACTAAAATCTACTCTATTTTGTTCAGCCCTGCCTGATGTAATTTTAGATTGTTTTAAATTAAAGAAACATTCTGTATTTTAAATACTTGTATCATTATTATTTCCCCTGGAGACAGAGTAGGGCAGGTCATAACTTTGCCCTGCGGGGTAAAAAAAATTGTATTTGTAGCCCTACATGAAGCAGCCATAGTTCAGTGCCTAATAAATGTCTTTTTTTTCAAGATCAAGTGGCCAGTCCACGGCACACCTGTGCAATAATCCTGCTGTTTGTTCACGTATCTACACCTGTCAGGTGGATAGATTGTCTTGGCAAAGGATAAGTGCTCAATAACACAGGTTTTAACAAATTTGTGAAGAAAATTTGAGAGAAATAAAACTTTGGTGTGCACATTTTTTGTTGAGCTGTAAGAGGGAATCTCATGTCAGCTTTTAACAATATTTCTGGTGGGCAGCAAGTTTCATTATCTGCCTGATACACCAAACCACCACCTTAGTGTTCATCATATAAAGGCCTGATATTGATGGCCAATATCTGCCTAAATATGCACTGAACTAGGATTGATTCACGTCCACAATCTGTAAATACAGTTTTTATGGCATTTAAAAAAAAAGACAAAAGTCATAAAGCACACTATCAACAAAAAATGCTGTTTTTTCAGTTGGCTCCCATTAAAATTTATGTGCCTTGTTTTGAGTGAGTGACTTCTAGAAATGGGGAAAAGCAGAGCATGTTTTTTTTTCTTTTTTTCTTTTCTTGCGAATTAAAAGCGTAACTTTTCAATAATGCCAGGAGCGCGAGACGATCAAGTCAAGTCGGAGCCGCTCTGCCCCAGTTGTAAGGCACGTGCAGCCACCCAACTGCACTCCTCCAGCGTTTTCACCGCATTACCCAGAAACGCTACGTTCGTGTGACCCAATTTATCAGCCTCTCCTCCCCATTCATCTGCTCTCACAGATGCACTACAGGAGGCTCCATAAGCAGCAGAGCATTCATCACCTCTGAGTAGTGAGGTCCTCCGGTTTCATCCCGTTGGCCCGTTCTACAACCCTATTCCCCACAGGCGGGACAGCGGCTCCATATGTGGCTGATGATTATAATAGTGCGGCAGGCTGGCAGCAGCAGGCACTACTGTGGCTGAGATGCATTTGTGCGTGCATTTGTGTTTGTGTTCCATAAAATATGTAATCAAATATAAGCTTAGCAGGGCTTTTCTTCCACCGGCAGTCAATTTAAATATTGTATCTGCCACATCTCCTTACTGCAGTGCTTTTTCAACCCCCTGGAGGTAATTGAGATGTTTAGTTCAGCCTGGAGGAGCTATCAAACTCAATTCTCATGCGATTTCATATCTCCTGATTCATGTTTTTTTTTCTTATTGAGCACAGTGCGTTCCCCTTGTTGAGATCATTTACAGTTTTGAGTAATCAAACATTAGATGACAGCAACAGTTCATCCACTTGCACACAAACCGAGCATCTCTTTAATTACACTGTGCAGAAGAGGTGTGGGTTTAACTTTATGGTCATTTTGGAGGCTGTAGTTTATGGTGTTTCTGATATTTAGTGTCCTCAGTTCAGCAATACCAAAAGTAGCAGCCTCCAAAATAACCATTCCCTTTAATAAACACAACTCTAAAACTGACCATTTTAATCTTCATGAATGTCGGATTTATTGCAGGAGTGTTGTGTAAGACTGCATTAGTTTTAGCTTTGTGTACCAAATAATCTGGCAACTGAGCGTATAATGAAGTAGATTAAGCCAGTAGGCTGTCTGCTGGTATTATTTTCATGTGGCCAACATGGAAAACAAGAGAACGGAAACAGCAGAGTTCATTATTTTGATCGTTAAATTCATCTTTTAGTTAGTACACTGCAAAGATGGAGGAAAACATGACTAGTATCAAAAAATAGTGTTGAGTTGCATTCTGAAATTCAAAAACATCCTCTAACTACAAACACCAACAGTCATCTCACCCTGTCTCCTAAAAAAAATTACATTAACTATAACTATACTGCTAATAAATACCTTTTTAGAGAAAGATAATGACGCCTGAGTTACATTTTTTTTAGATCAACATAATAAGGAATTTGAACTGTGTTTTACTGGATTTTGTACATAAACTGCAGAGATGGACCCAGGTACATGAGTTTCCAAAGACATAAAGAGATACAGACAGTTAAAGGAGAAATCTGTAATAAATTTCCTGTAATAAATTATAAAACAACCATGATATGTCATCAGAGATGAAGGAAACATGCTGAATTGAAATATTTGCTTCTCTGACAACAAATGCTAGAGTTGCTGTACTTGAGTTTTTGTTTGCCGGTTCGATGTTTATTAGAGTTCAAATTAATGCTGAATGTTTGCAGAATGAGTAAGTGTCTGTTTATGGTTTGTAAGAAATCATTAATAATCTTTTAGAAGGAGTAGATGTTTGTAAGGTTTGTAAATTGAGCAGTATGTTAATGGATAAGCATATCTGCAAAATCACAAAACATCCATACACAACATGTCTGCAAAATATTCAACAACTTATTTAATTTTTGTTACATCAGTGACGGAATGGAGAAAAACCAAAGCACATCCTTCCTTCAGAAGAACATTAGCACTGAACATAATCCAGGCAGCCCTCACAACCTATTTAACAAAACAAATTAGTAGCATATAAATGTCATTTCTAGGAGACAGCGTTGCTCACTCACTTATTTATTGACTGAGTCAGAGAGGGGAAAAGTGCAGGAGTGAAACTTTTTTTGAAATATTGTATTTCTGTTAATTAAGAGTGCAGCTACATCTGTTAAGCGTAACCCTTGAAAGTAAATCAAAGTAAAAATTCAAATTCAAATTAAACCTCAGAGCAGGAATGGATTAACTTGCTAGCGGGGGCCTGGAGAAAAAATAATCTGTGGGTCCCTGTTGAGCACCGTGTTTCACTCACTCTTATTCAGGAATATTCACTCATCCATCTCATCTCAGTAAGCACATAAACTACACAAAATTTTAGTCCATACAAATTTTCAGGACTGTCAAAATTATAGTAAAACTGTATGCTCCCTTGACACAAACATGCATTCCTTGTGAGACTGACATAAGTCAACAAGTTTTGAGGGGTTTTTTTTGCTAAAATTTATAAAGCTTATAAAGCCTAACTAGTTCATCACATATGTTGTGCACTTAGCATAGATTTTGACAGTTTAATGAACCAAATGGTAAATAGTAAAAAAAACCAAAAAAAAACCGAAATGTACTCGTTTTTATGTTCACATGACATGTAGTCAATTATTTGTTCAATAAAATGGATCGTTTGTGCTCTCTTAATAAAAAAAAAACGTGCTATTACACCAAGAGTTGCAGTGTAATGCTAAATACAAAAATGTTTTGCTTCCTTCTTACTTGAACTGCAGCATTCCTGCGTTTTACCAACTTATTGTTTTCCTTTACAGACAATTTAGTAAAATTGAGCAGCGCATTCTCGTCACTCGTCACGCACCAACGACTTGTCACTGCCCCTCGGCATCTGATACTGAAGCACAAGGTATCCGTCCCTCTGACGCAGCCAGAAAGCATTTTTATCAAATGATTAACGCTGTGAAATGCTGACAGTTTGGGCAGATTTTAGGCACAAGAACTACTTTGTAAGGTTTAGGATAAGACAATGTTTAGGGTGACAAAGAGTAACGTTATGTGATGTTACATACCGGACATCACGTTACATGATGTAACATATGTCACTTGACGTCGCTGAAGGAACTCGCAACACAAAAGTCACATGACAAAATTCATGTGACGCACATAACTTAATGTACCTTACAACTTTCAATATGATATTGGTTTCACACAGGACATGAACCCTGGTCTCCTGGTTGAATCTATTGCCAAACTTCCCAGCATGCATTGTATGAGAGTTAAAACTCTCCTGAGACCCTGCTTTTTTATAGTTGCCCTTACACCTTTATTATTTCAGTCTACTGTATATTCCCACTATACCTGCAACAATTAGCCAATCATTGATTAGTTGTGACTATTAAATTAATCCCCAACCGTTTTAATATTCAACTTAACGTTTTGAGTCATATTTTATGTCCGAATTCCTGGACCTGGATCATTTAGAATCCAGCCCATCAACTCTAAAAGGATGTACTTACGACCTTTTGACCTTCATGAAGAAAACCATACATTGCTGGATTTGCTTTGCAGTGCGTCATCCTTCACTGACTCATGTCATTATCAGAAAAAGGGGCGAGGGAAGGCTTTATTTAACTCAGTGACTATCTAAAGCTATAGGCACTGGCATGCAAGTAAAATGTAGAATGAACGTTTCACTCTTAATGGCAGATGACATTTAATTTTCCTTAATGTCTGCCCAGGCTAAGTAATTGCAGTCACTCTAGTTTGGAACTTTGTACCTTTTTTAATTAAATGCAGATCTCTCTCGCAGAGACGCCTGCGGGGAACAGATTCTATATTTCTGATGTGTAGTTGCACCGAGCGACAAGCATCTGGCACGGCAACAGCGGTCAGCATGACGTCTTCTGACGAGACCCTTTAGATCACTTCTCATCAGAGCGTCACAGTTGGAGACTACCCTGATGTTTCGCTCTAATCAGACATCAAGTGTCATATTCAGGAGGCTTCACCGGGGCTCGTATCCGGCCTCTGCCTGGGTTTATACAAAACAACACCAGCAGCGAGTGGAGAAGCAGCTCCTCGGAGAGGCAGCGGTGGCACTGCTTGTTTGTGTTCGCGGCCTGTGTGAGATCTTGACCTTGCGATGCCATTGTAATGAGAGGCAGGCGAATATTTCACTTATCATTAGCGGCATGATTAGCTGCCAATGGGCTGTGCCTGGCGTGGTTTAATCCCGCCGGTCTCCAGAGTGCGATAACATATGAGATGACAACAGTTTCACACCCAGTTTCACACCTCCCGTGGTTCCATACGTCGCAGCAGCCTAATCACTCATGAGAGATTAATGAGAGACGTTGAGGTGTGGTGGGAGATTCACTAATTACACCCGCACATACTATATTGTTGTCAGGGGAATAGACAGTTTGTGTCTGTGCGAGTGTGTGTGTGTGTGTGTGGGTTGTGTAAGCTTCTTTTAAAGTACAGTTTTACGAGACACCTGTTACTTCACAGTGGGAGAAGTTGAGCTACAACAAAGGCGCCCTCAAGAGAAAAGAAGAAGCAGTTAAAAGCACTTTGTAGAAATGGTGATAGCTACAATACAGCTGCAAAAACAAAATCACATCACTGCAAAATACCACTAATTGGGATGTTAACAAGAGTTGTAGTGTAATTTATTTTTAAAAAAGAACTCGCTCTGTGCTTTGAATAGCTCCTACAGCTGGCTGCGAGGAACTAGTGGAATCATGAAAGCAAACCAAATAACCCATCTGCCTTATCACAGCGAAAACGCTAACTTTCCTTTGTGTGTGATGTCAGTCACTCCTATATTTTTCTCTCAGGCATATTTTTGCCGAAACACAGCAGCCTGAAAGGAAACCCAGACCAACTGTGGAGTTTTCATAGCTGAATAAAAGATATTTCAACACAGCTTCATTCCTAAACAACACAATAGGACGATTGTTAGTTACTCCCAAAACAACATACACATTACTGATGGAGAGCACTGGCTCTGACAGGCTTACAGGATCTTAACTATGTTACATAAGTCAGGTGACATAACTCACGTGACATTACACGCGCTGTTAGGTCGCAGTTTGGTTGGGTTTAGGCATAAAAAGTACTTGGTCAGGTTAGATAAAGATCGTGATTTGGGTGAAAATAACTATGTTACATATGTCACATGATGGAATGACATCACTCATGAGATGGAAGTGATGTGCCAGATGTCACATTCATAGTGAAATTTTAAATTACTCAAAATAACTCTACAATTACTTTTCATTTCACTCAAGACACAAACATCAGTCTACCTGGTGAAAGGCTTGTGTTTGTTTGAGCCGGGCATCCATCCACCCTCTTTCTCACTTTCTCACTCCTTATGCTTCTCCTGTCTTACTTACTAAGTCCACTAAGGGACACTGTCTAACAATAAACAGACATATCAGTCAGAATAAGCTGCTTGTTCTTGCGACCAACATGCACGTTTTTCTGGTGAGGATGGGCTGGATATTTTATAACATTTGGATTGTGTGCAGCCCCGACAAATAAAAAAACAAAGATGAAGATAATCATTGTTTTTCTCTTATACCTAAATAAGTTTGGCTCTTTTGGACGGTGTGAAAATGTTTGGGGTGGCATCTTATGCTTCACGCTCAACGTCTTTATTAGGGTAAAATTATCAATGGGCCCTCCTCCCTAATATCATAAACTAATGTTTAATTGGTACAATTTGTCAAATCAGAAACACTTAAAATTGCTATAATCTGTATTTATTTAATAACAATATGTCATATGTGTGAAAGAGTTGGTCATAGTAGCTAAATCTCAGCTCATCTTGGCTTTACAGAGCTGTACAGGGAGTTTCAGATCATTCTTCAGCTGTCTGGTTCACAAGGCTCTAAAAGACACTGTACACTACCTCCCCAGCATCAAACAACAGACATAGCTTGAGACGAGCTGGTGAACATGGTGGAGGATTTAGCAGCTAAAGAGATTTCCAGCAGGAGATGGAGGAGACCAAAACTGGAGCTAAAAGAGACTGAATATTGGGCTTACATTCATCAGATGGACAGAAATGACTCCAAATCAATGATAATGTTTATATATTTTGTTTTATTTGTTTATGGGTCAAATGATTCTGCAGCACATTTATCGGTATTTATCGGCTCCAGCTCTGATGGACAATGGTGGAAACGTGATACCCTGGTGAACACGTTCATTTTTGCTTCTTTTCTGGTTTGATGCAATCAAGGATTGTTCCCCCTGTCCATAACTTATGTGACTCTTCCATAGGTATCCTTTCAAGCAGCACTCGAACACCATTCCAAATTATATGTTCAGTTTGAAAGAGAGACTGAAGTAAAAGATATTATAAAAGTAACCACTGTAACATTGTCACTGGCCCCCATGCTGCTCTGTTTTCCAGCACTTTTGTGATTTCAAACGTGACACATAAGGAACAAAAAACAGACAGACAAACTCGTCTTCTGCCACTGGGAAAGGACCCAATCACCTATTTTTCGTGGGTTTGCTTAAAATTTAAAAACAAGCTAATTTTAGTGTTTTAAAAAAGGGTATAAGCAACTGTTTACTATTAGGAGTTTTTATCCATTTATGAAACAGTCTCAGTTTAATTATGATGCCTCTGCATGACTTACATAAGCAAGGAAGACCATCCGTGAGGAGATCGTCTATTTCCAGTTTCAAAAAGCAGAATGGATTTTCATTTAGATAAATTTGTTTTTTGACATTTCTGGCTATGGCAGAGAAAACACTGCCGCTTTTGTCCACAGGGGCCTTCAAAATGAACAAAATAGAAAAGTTCCTTGTAGTAGCTTTGAGAGGTAATAGGTCAATGTTTTGTTCACAACTTGTTTCCTTTCTTCAAAAAAAAAACAAACCAATTTCTTATTAAAGAATTTAAAATAGTGTGCTAGTTTAAACCACACGTGTTAAAGGAACAATCAACTTCACAATATTCACTAAATTGCAAAGTAGAGATTAAGGCAAACAGAATAGTGTGAGAAGAGAAAAATTCAAGACAGAATACATAACCAGTCGTTTTTGGACACCCTCCCTCTCTGTAATAAATTTCGTATAGCTCAAAATGACAACAGTAATGAGGAACTCCTGCTGCTTTTTCATTTACATTAAGTGAAACTACTCTTCAACACTGTGTGTCTGTGTCACATGATGACAACATCAATAAGACATTGTGACAGTAAGTAGAAAAACAAAAAGGTTCCTGTTTTGAAATGGCTGCTCGGTGCTTCCCTTCAGCTTCATTAATGCCGTCTCGCACACTGCAGGTAATGTTTTTGTGCACGGCGGTTTTGATCATGGCAACTTTTATCTCAGCCACACTGGATCTCTGTTGTATTTGATAGTCATATTGGCTGGTCCACAATGCTGCTGAATCAAATCTGAGTCCTTTAAAGACATGAATACAGTCAGAACAACAAACAGTGAAACAGTTATTCACAGCCGAGTTTCATAAAGAGGCTACTTGCGTATCTTAATTATATCCATGACCCATGTGCAATTAAAGAGGACACCTTTTGGCTATTTATTTAGTTCAAAGAGAACACAGAAGGAGGAGAAAAAACCCTAATTGTCTCATTAATTACTCTCCGCATGAAATAATGACCAAACCAAGGTATCCACAGTTCTTTTGTAACTCACAAAAGACGGCATCGGTGGGGGTGGCAGCCAAATAAAACATGTTTCAACCTCTTTTCACAAACAGACATTATGTTGGGAGAGAGGGAGACAAAGAAAATGAGGGCAGAGGAGAACAGGAGGGAAAAGGGGTAAATATGGAAGAGAAAGAGTGAAAAAAAAAAGGCTGTACACTCTTAAAAAATAAAGATGCAAAGTAGAACCACAAAGGGTTCTTCAGCGAGAACAGCCAGTGAGAACCTTTATAAAGATTCCACTTGGAGCCCCTCCAGAGGTCCACCCAGAGCCCAACATAAAGGATTATACCTAGAACCATCTGTGAAAGGTTCTACCCAGAATCCCCTATGAGAGGTTCTCCAGAGAAGCCTGCTATGGTGTAATGGCTCCACCCAGAAGAAGCTCTAGAAGTTCTATCCAAAACCTTTCTACCGTTTAAGGGTAACAACAAGAACCCACCCAAGGTTTTTCAAGAACCATTTTATCTTCCATGGGTTCTATCAAGAACACATCTAAGGGATTCTACTGAGAACCTTTTAACACTCTAAGGGTTTTATCTATTCTTCGAGGTGGTTCTACTGAGAATCTGTCAGAGTTATATCTATGACAAACTGAGTGGGTTCTACTGGGAACCATTTTAAATTCCATGGGTTTTTATCAAGAACACACTCAGGGGTTTCTGCAGAGAATCCTTTTCAATTTCAAGGGTTTTATCTAGAACATGCTCAGTGGGTTCTCTGGGGAATCTTTTAAAATTCCAAGAGTTTAATTGAAAACCCATTAAGGGGGTTCTACTCTCAACCTTTTTATATTCCAAGGGTTTTATCTACAACACACTGAGGGGTTCTACTGAGAACCAGGGGCTTTATCAAAAACCCACCAAGGGGGTTCTATGGGAAATCTTTTTATATTTCAAGGGTTTTGTTCAGAACACACACAGGGGGTTCTACTGAGAACCCTTTTATATTATGGTACAAAAGGGTTATTTTGGTGACAATAGTTCTTATTGGAACAAAGAACCCTTGACAAACCCTTTCTTCAGCAGCATTTCGGATGCAAATGTTTCTGGGTAGAACCTCAGCCCTTCAGGAAGAACCCATTTGGAACCCTTATTTCCACAAGTGTAGAACAAACAGATGAATCCAGAGTAAATCACACTGAGAGGAGCGACAGACAGACAGAAGGAGAAAAGATTGGCTGTGAGGTAACGTGGTGTTTGTCCAGGCCTTCTGGAGGCGGCCCAGTTCTCCCTCTCTCCCACTGAACGTGGTAAATGGGCTGTTTTAACACACTGTTCAGATGCTGAGACACAGCGCAACAACAAACCAAATCAACAGTGAATTAAAGGCTCCTCGGGGAAGCCACACACTAACATTAGAGGAGGTGTTTGGGAGAGACGGATCCACCAATTAAGTGTTCTGAGGGGTCCGGGAGTCTCACGCCGGCTTCGTTTCCAGACCCGCTGTATATGCAGTGGGTGGAATTAGATGAATAAAAGAGAAATTGTAGCCGATCTTGTTTTCGTGCTATTGTTTACTGCCACCATAGGGAGCTAGTGACACTTTATTAGCCTGAATACGTCTGTTACAGAGACAGAAGCAGCCTAAGAAATGCAAACTTTCAAAATAAACCCCATTAATATTTGCATCTTGAGACATCTGCTGTGCGAGCGTGTGTATTTGTTCATTTATGTCATGTCTCAGACTTGAAGAGACCACCCCTCCCTCCCCCTCACACACACACACACACACACACACCCTCTCCTCGCTCTTCTTCCATCTAAATTGGGCCCAGACATACTCGCACTGCTTGCACATAATGAAAGCGCCATCTTATTGGTCTGTCATATCAGCAGAAATGTTAATTTTGGGCTGATAGCGATACTTTATCAGCCATGATGGATGTCTGCCTGCCATAGAGCTCAAGGTTTCGACCTGTTAATAGCGAGTTTTTCCTCGCAACTGTTGCCTAAGTGTTGCTGTTGGTGGGAGGTAATGGGTTTCTGTAGCCTAAATAATATTGTAAAGAGTACAGTCTAGACATGCTGTGTATGAAAAGTACACTGAGATAGCTTCTATTATGATTTTGCGCAGTATAAATAAAATTGATGGCAGATATCGATGCGATGCCGATATTAATCCCCACAAGTGTTTATCATAAGGTCAAAATTTTAGTGTGCAATGTTTTTGCTTATAACTACTCTTACAAAACAGCTGCACTTAATGAGCGCTAAATAGCAAACGGTAGCATGCTAACACTCTAAACTGTAAAGATGATGAACCTGGTAAAAGTTTATATTTGCTCAATATCAATATGTTAGCATTATCGACATGCTCAAGTTAGCATGTTCATGCTAGCGTTATCGACATGCTCACGTTAGCATGTTCATGTTAGCACTGTCAACATTTAGCTAAAAGCACAGCCACACAGAACCACTAGCATAGCATTTTAAAGCTATGTCGATATTACCATGAAGTCATAAACATACACATTACATTCTAAAAGTAAAATGACTTGACTTCAACAGCCTATGAAATGAAAACTTTCATAATAAACCACATTAATACTTGCATCTGCTGTGCGAGTGTGTGTGTGTGTGTATTTGTTCATTTATATCATGTCTCACACTTGAAGAGACCACCCCTCCCTCACACACCCTCTCCTCTCACTCTTTCTCCATCTAAATTGGGCCCAGTTATCCTGCAGCTGAGCTAGTAAAAAAGGATAATGCAGGAGCACTTCAGAGGGCAGCTCCTCACTGCCCTCTCTGTGTAGCCGTGCCCGGCCGCGCTGGAGCCACGCCTAACTGAGTGCACAGCTCCGAGGCCTTTACTGACATAAATCTGCACAGCAAAGCAACTGTGTGGCAACGCTTATTTAGTTTACCAGCTGTAGCCGTTGAACCCGAAGCAATGAGGCTTCTCTTTCCCTCAAAAAGTAAATGAGAACGCTTCAAATGCTCAAACTGAATTTTTTTGTATGTATTTTCTCCCCACCCTCCTCCTCCTCCTCGCTCGCACACTTGACTGTTCCATCGTCAGAGGCCCTCCATCTTGTCAGAATGAGGTGAACTAATGGGCCGTGGCTGAACAGCCTGAGCTCAGAGGCTATCAGTTCCCCCTGGAAGGCCAGGAAGGCAGAGGAGGAGGAGGAGGAGAAGAAAGGAGAGGTCCTTCTCCTTCTCTGGCTGCAATATTTCAGTTTTGCCTCAGATGAATCCCTGTATATATCAAAAGGAATGGATAAGTTTATGGTGCGATGTTGTACAGAGTTGTTGTCCCCATTTCTCCTGCTTCCATTTTATGTAAAAGTTCACATTTGTGCTAGTTAAAAGAAAGCTTTGTTATTCACTCAATTTCATCAGATTGTCATTAGGTTGTCATTTCTAGCCCAGATTCTCCTAAAATCTTTTAGTTTACAGTCATGCTGATAGTGTGGCTTTGCGGATGACAACATTAGTCTGTCCGTCCACCCTGCTGGTCCAAACTGAAATATCTCAACAACTATTAGATGAATTGCCATAAACTCCTGAGCAGACATTTGTCGTTCCCAGAAGATGAATCTGACTGACTTTGTCTCTCGCGTCACCATGAGGTTAACAGTTGTGGCTTGCAGTGAATTATTGGATGGATTGCCATTAAATTTGGCACACACATTCACGCCCCCCTCAGGATGAATTGTAATCACTTGTAATCATCAAATACTCACATTTTGGGGATGAGACAAAACTATCATACTGGCCCATATTTGGCCAAAGTCTCCCATCACCAGCTGGTCTGAAAACAGAGCCAAGAGGAGGAGGAGCAGTATTCTAGTTTTCTCTCAGACCACTTGAATTACATGATGCTTAAAGCATTAATATGTAATATTTCCGGATTAAAAATGCTAGACTTATATATTTGGTTTAGTTGTGTACTGACATTATCTGAAATGTTTCTGACAATGTTCAAATGCAGAGTAATATGTAATTTATTCAAGATGGCGCCGCTAGTTGCTAGAATTTTCAGGAAAACACAGGATATGTCGGATATGTCAAAGTGTAAAGATGAAGTTGGCAAACATGACTAAATGTAACATGAATAAAACTTTAATATTACTTTGTGATCATGTTTTCTACCTGAGTCATGTCAAATAGATTTTCATCAGCTATAGTGGCTGTTAAAATGTGAAGAAAACAACTCCCATGCTACTTCACGAAGTCATCAGATTGTGTCTTTTGTTGTTGTTTTAATATAAGAGATAGCACTAGTAGCAGAATTTACATATTGTGTGTTTAAAGGTTATAATGGAACTTTTGGCTAATAACGCCCAAAATAAAGTGTGTACCACAGCTGTAAGTGTAGTGATGCACAATATTGGAACTAATTTTGGCTGACTACTGATAAACTATATGCACTTTTTTCCCCCCACCTAATTGAAGTGAAAATCAAGTCAAGTTAGTCAACCTACTTTTATTGTGACGGCCCACTGGTAGATCCAGACATACAGTAAGATACAACACTTTTCAAAATGTACACTGGGAAAAATAACTACTGTTGACAGGTTATTTATTTATTTATTGCTGGTGCCTGTTTATATTTCTTCTTCAAAAATTGCGATTTACTGTAGCTCCAACTCACATGACTGATGCTAAGCAATCATTGCAAATAGCATTTTTGCTGACAGACACTTTGAAAAACTTTCATACTCGCATTGCTTGTACATAATCAAAGTGTCATCTTGTCGGCCTGACATTTTGAGGTGGTATTGATATTTAATCAATCGTGGCGGATGTCTGCCCCAATATAGAGTTTGGTTCTGCTCGAGGTTTCTGGCTGTTGAAAGGAGGTTTTTCCTCACAACTGTCACCTCAGTGTTTGCACTTGGTGGAAACTATTGGGTCTCTGTAGCCTACATAAATAATGTTTAAAAAAGTACAATGGAGACCTACTCTGTATTAAAAGTGCCCTAAAATAACTTATGTTATAATTTGGCACAATATAAATAAAACTGACTTGACTTGCATTTTAAAGCTTTTATCGGCTGATACCGATGACTTGGGAATATTATTGCGCATCCCTATAAGTGTTCATTATCACGTCAAAATTTTTGTGTGTGTGATATGTTTGTTTATGACTAACTACTTGCAAAACTACAACAGTATTCCCATCAGCCTCCGTTGCTAAATAGTGCTAAATAGCAAATGCTAGCATGCTAACGCTCTAAACTAAGATGGTGAACGTGGTAAACATCAGCGCGCGAGCATTGTCAACATTTGGCTCAAAGCACCGCTGTGCCTGAATACAACCTCACAGAGCCACTAACGTGGTAGCTCTTGCTTTCTAACTGTACATTTGCATTTTTTTTCTGTCTTTCTGTGACCTTATGGCTTGCCATGCCTGTGTGTAACATGATTAACACATTGCTTCATATGGTCAGAAGTGTTAATAGATTGCAGTGCTGCCCCACAGACCCATATGCCAGTCAACCACTCGCTACTCAGGAATCTAATTAGTCTTTAAAAAAAGCAAATTAACCTTATCTTAGATTCCAGGACTATCAGCTTATCTTGTAAAGCCACATGAGACAACCTTATCGTTGATTGTGAGGCTGTGATAAGAGCTGACACAGAGTAGAAGAAAATGCCTAGCCTTGAACAAAGAAAACATTGCACAACAGTACAGATTACAGGCTTTAGGTATAGAGAGGATATAGCAGTAGTTGGACGGCCTTCGTTGCCATAGGTGACACAAGGTAGCGCAGCAGGGCTATTCAGAGGAGCTTTGCTAGGCCAGGTTGTGACAGTTGTGTCCCACTCCATAAGCTGGGGGGCATTTTGTAACAAAGATGACCAGCGCGAGGTGCCAAAGCCGGTCTGTCGAACAAACGTTCCACCAGCCCCGGGCCATGCCAGCCCCTGCCAGGAAGAGACGGAGATGGTCCGGGGGACGGGGCCTCCCCGCTCCTGCGCAGTCGCATGCAAGCTGGAGAGCACAGACTGCGCCTTCCGTCGGGACCGCAGTGAATGGAGGTGTAATTGGCCATATCCAGTGATAGATGGCTGTTCAACCTTTGTTACTCGTTGGTGGCAGGATGCACGGAGGCTTGTCTCACAATATGAGGTTGATTGTGCAGTCTATTAAACACCAGTCTCAGGAGGAAATGTTACTTACTGGAATGCTGCAGCCTGAAAAAAAATCTCAAGAATGATCTGATTTAAAAATCAACGCGTGCTCGGTGATTGCCCATTATATTTCTGAGACAGTAAACATGACTGAAAATCTGATCACACTTAATGAAGCCTTTTCATTCATAGAGGCGACTAGCAAGATGGAGCTCAATATAATTGTTGGAAATTACAACCCTTTGTCTCTCGAACATAAATCAAAGATCTAAATTACAGTCTTTATTTTATTGCGAACAAATTACCATGACGAGCAAATTCTCTGTTGTATGTGCATTAAATACATGATTATGAAGAACTGAAAGCAGAACAACCATATGTAATTTTTGGTCATTAACTGATCTTACAATGAGACTGGTGAAGTGTTTTGATTGACCTGTAATCAGACTTGGGAAGTAATGGATTACATGTAATGGCATGAAAGTAACCCTCCCAACACTGCCTGTAAGGTTACACACATCTTTTTGACAAACTGATCAAAACAACAAAGATGTAATTGTTTCTGTTCTTGACAAAGATTCAGATCACACCTCCTCCCAATGCACTGAAGCTGCATGACAAGATATATATACCTGCATGTTGCCCAGGGGGTCTGGTTCTCCGTGTGTGAAGGTATACACTCAAACGGCTCGCCTGAAAAATCAATGGCTTGCATGATTGATATGCTTAATGTTAAGGAAGAGAGAGCTGCCATACATCAGGTTTTCTCGCAGCATGCCTGTTTTTGTTCAATAATCCGGTCACGGGGTAAAGATTCTGACGCAAGCGGGAAACAAACATCTCAAGAGATGATTTGTGAAATACAGGCAGACAGAGACAAAGACGGCGGCGGGGTTGATGGAGGGAAATAAAGAAATGCAAGCAGAAATAAAACTGACTTCCCTCAAGGAAGTTTTCCTTTTGCACTTGAGAGAGGTAGTACTAAAATGAACAAATTAATAAATAAAGGGTGGCTTTTGTCAAGGGCTTCTGACATCCCCGAACAGTTGAGAGTAGCTGGAGAAACGAGTGATGCTCGTTAACTCTGACCCAAATCATAAGAGACACTGGGAGCTGTTAAAACACAGAGCAGATTGGGGAGTCTGGGTGACCTAGATAGCATTGCTTTTGACAAGCAGCCGTACATCACATTAAATCGCTCTTCCGTCTAATACAATGAGGCATATCTCCCTCGTTGGTAATGAAAATTACATTCTGATAAGGTTCTTTGTGACATGGAAAATACCTCTCCCATCACTGACACTCCAAGGCTCTTTCTGAGACGTACTTATGGGGAGATTGCCCCCTTCGCCTGGACCTGAGCGACATTATCTGCCTCATAAGCACACATGAGGGGTGACACATGGTCTAGACAGCCATGCACAAGGAGAACGGGTGGTGATGAGGCGATCGCAATGACCTGTTGTTCAAGGAAATGAAATTTTTATTAACATTGCAGGTCATTTCGAAATAATGGGAGGGTTGAAGGACTTGTCTGCGGGAGGAGAATGAGGACTGGAGAGAGGCCATTTGTTTTATACATATGCACAAAGCCACGCATGTGTTTCTTTTAAGATTCTTGGAACCTCGCTGCGATCTAGTGAACCAGCCCACGTTTCCACCAGTTTTGAGTTGAACAAACAATTCACAACAATCTGTAGAATATGACACGCTCGATTTGGTTCCTAGGGAACACCTGCTATTCTTTGGTTCCAGCTGGTAACCAACTTTTCAGGTTCCAAACCAAATTACTTTTAGTGGAAATGCTCAGAAAGATTAAAAATTAGGTGCTTGTCCTGTAACAGAGCAGGTTCCATGGTTTCACATTAAAAACAAAAACAAAAAAAACCCCAAACAAACAACAACAACAACAACAAAAACACTTTTTCTCATTTACCTCCAGCGATATTTAGCCATGTAGCCCTCACATTAAAAATAAACTATTTGTTTTTACTTAAAAAATTTGGCGCCCTGGCTGCCCTAAGTTGACTAAAATTGACAAACGACAAGTTGACATAATTTTGTAATGATTCAAAATGAATAAACTTTTCCAGCCAAATTAACTTAATTCAGTTGTATTTGAGAACATTACAAATAAATTAGATTTCCTTTTACATTAAATTCATAATTTCAAAAGACTTCAAGTTAGAGGAGCTCATGTTTATAAGTTCTGGAGTGTTGTGAAAATAAATACTAAAAGTTAAATTAATTTAAATGAATAAAAGTTGTTTATTTACATTAAAGCTACTACAAGGAACTTCCATATTTTGTTGATTTTGAAGGCCCCTGTGGACAAAAGCGGTGGTGCTTCCACCATAATAACCACAAAATATAACGTCAAAAATAAAATTAGCACTACTAGTACTACTCTGGCTTTGGCTGGGAAAATCTAAACACAGAGTTGTTTCATCAGATTTCATGGAGAATCTGACCCGGTGGCAGACATTATACACAAATAGAAAGAGAAATCTACTCAGAGATGGTCTTGTTTTCTTATGTAGGTCACATAGAGGCATCAGTAATAAATTAAGACTTTCATAACCTGTTAAAAACTCCATGTAGTAGCTTTAAATTAATGAGAAAAGGTTAGTTGATTCCAGCACGTTCCTGTATGATTTTTCTTACAGTGCTATTTGTGAAATATTGTATTTAAATGTTGATTTAGCACTGGGTGAACATATATCATTTTTGGCAGACAGCAGACACCTGTGGGAGCACAAAAATACATTTGAAGACACAGCCTGCTTCTGGATAAATGATACAATAGTAGCAGATTTTTCTCCTAAGGTTTGCTAAGGTAACGCTCTTATATACCCCAAACCACGGGTAAATTTAGGACACAAATGTGGCTACTTGCCAAGTTTTGATATATCTGTCTCTGAAGGTTTTGCCACCACCACAATACAGTGGAGGTGAATGGGATTCCATTTGGGGCAACATCTTGACAGCAACAGCTCTATCCACAGACAGTGTCCCACTTCCTCTGGATAATCCACAATCCTCACTGTGAATAGCTTTCTTAGGGACCATTTTTTTTGATAGACAGTAGTTCAAATAAAAACTGCATACACTGTGGATTATCCAGATTAACAGGGACGCTGGTTCTAAAAGGATCTATTGCTGTTGAATTTAGTAAATGTCATGTTTAAAATATATGAGCAGCACAAATTAAATTAATTTTCCTCTATTATGTTAACTGGGGTGGATGAGAGGTCTCAAGATGTGTTCAAACTGAATGCAAAGAAAGTTGTAGCAACAGAACAATAGCCTTTAAAGTCAGGCAAAGGCAAAGACACAAACATGCAAAGTTGTTTTATAAGAAGAAACTGGAAGATTAACAGAAAGAACTTGAATGGATGTTGCTTGTGAGTTATAGCTAACATTTGTACAGTTGCTAATTTGGGTGTTTTATAACTTTGAGTGAATAAGTAAGGAATAATGCACAGTGAACGGGTCATTATTGTGATATAAAGCTTGACTGGGTGTTGCAGAACCCTGGAGCAAAGGGACCAGTGTGTAGGATTTAGTGGCATATACGAGTGAGCTTGCAAATTTCAAACACCATGTCTAACCCTCCCCTTCCAGGCATGTAGGAGAACCTATGGTGGCAGCAAAACTCGTGAAAGGACTGAATAGGGTTGGGTATTGTTCAGTTTTGTGTGTTTTTTTGATACCACTGCTCAAACAACACTTTTAAAACAATACTGATGCCTAAATGGTGCCTGAACTCATACTTTAAAAAAGGAAACACACTGAAGGTTAATGACATGAAAGATCGAAGATTTCATTGATAAGGCAAATTTGAACTTTTAACAGTGTAACTATACTTAAATGTTAATGGTTAAAAAAATTTTACATAACAAGTTCCCATAAAAAATTAAATCTAACCTACAATAACTAACAGTTACAGTACTAATAACAGCAAAATATAAACTCCACATTCAAACTCCAGCAGCAGAAATATTAGCATATTTGCTAACCTGCTGTCGATTTAACAACCAGTTGAGCATGGTACATCCCTCTGCTGTTAAGTGTATCCCATGCGTCACCAGATGCATGGGATACACACTTTAGACCGTTTAGCTTGGCATTTCAATTGTGCTTAAGGTAGCTACTAGCTAATGGTCAGCTAATGTCACATCACCTGCTGCCAGAGCCATTTGCTTGAGATTTTGCAGCTGTAATGTTAACTTGGCGTGTTTGGGAATGCGTCTGTAACTTCTGTACTACAGGGCAACTATATCAATCAACAGCTCAGGTGTGTGGCACCAAACTGAGGCACCATAATCTATGATGTTATTCTGTTCGGTAGATGCTATATTCCCATGTTGAGACTGGATTTCAGTACCTAATCCTGCTCTCTAGACTTAGTGTTTGGTTTGTCCGTTCTGGGCCACTGTAGAAATATGGACATATTACATGGTACAACATGGGAGGAGGACCCACACCCTCTGTCTCATTCTAAGGTAACGAAAACAGGTTCTTATTTTCAGGTGATTATGTGCTACTGAAAACATACTTGTGAATATTATATTACATTTCTGCCATATTCTGCCAATAGATCCCTGTAAATCATACACACTGGACCTCTAAGTTTAGTCTGAACACACCTTCAGAGAACACTGTCTCAACCTGGACAAAATCACAAGGGGATAGGTTTTGCTTTTTATAATTTGATTGACCTTCTAACAAGCTATGTTGTTAATCTTTTTCAACAAAAACGGTCTGAGCAAGAACCAAATATCAAAATACAGTAAATTCTTAAAATACATTTTTAAATGACATTCTCATTCTCACTCACTTGCACCACACACACTCACAATGTCACACAATGTCACACAGGATAATGTGTATTCGGTGCTCGATGTGCAGCAGCTCTTTTCAGGCCGCGGTAGGCTGAAGGCCTCCTTCTCCAACAATGGCCTATCACCATGCCAACAGAAGCGGTGCCAGCCGCGGTGCCAGCTTGGCACGGACCCCGTGTTAGCAGTGGATGATTCAAGGGCATTAAAGCACAATGTGTGTTTGGGGGGGAGGTGGGGGGTTCCAGTTTATGGACGGCTGTGCCAGGATTTTCACCACAGTTCGCTTTGAAACAGCCTGTCATTCATCGCTCGCTGCTGCTTCCCCTCCTCTCGTGCTGTTGGCCGGAGCTGGGAGCTTTTACAATCCATCTTCTGAAAATTTGCTTTGCATGCACAGAAGCGTCGGTCATGCTTTAATGTTCTATGTTTACTCACAAGCAGCATGTAAAACAAGAGCATCAAGTATTTTGCCACAGGTCTCCTTCAAGGGTGGGCACCAAACAGCACGCGTTTGCTACACTCTCATTAGGGATTGATGATCCAGAGGAGATAATAACATCTTTGTTGATTTGGTAAATTGGTGCCTGCCATTTTGTACCTTAAATTAATGCTGTAATGAGTGATCAAGGGGCATGTGTTTGTCGTATTAATTTTTAACCACCTCCAGTTTAACATTAACTGTCATCTCTGTCTCCTCTCCTTGCAGTGCTCGGAGCAAATGTCTGTGATGGGCTGCCGGACTGCATCTGAAGTGCTCTACCAAAGAATAATATCCACTCCTGACCTACGCTGAAGAACAATATTTCATTCAATCAATGTTGCAGTCTCCCCTGGGGGGAATTACTCCAGAGTTATAGGTGGACCCTCAGAAAAGAGCAACGGTGGACCATGTGATACTTGACCTTCACGGAGAGAACTCAGGCGCACTCCAGAAGATGTCAAATCTGATCTGAAGCTGCTCTCGAGAGGATCACCTGGCCCCTTAATTCAATCATCTTTTCATGTGTGGTTTAGCAATACTCAAACACCATGGGCCAGCAGTGACGGAGCGTAGATATCAATGCTGGATCTTCATTTATTGAGGAGTACCAGACGTCTCACAATGGATTCGAACGAGATTTTCTCCACCAAAGAGCGACTGTGAGAGAGACTGGAGTGGAGGGACTTGGACACTGGGAGTTGGGAGGATTAGCTAGTGTGCTGCTAACCCATGGTGGATCTGCTGTGAGCAGGACAAGGGACTCAGCAGTGGAGGATGTCAGCGGAGGCCGAGCTCCAGCCGGGTGTCAAAACCAGCCAGCGAAAGGAGTCCAGGAGGATCAAAGGTACGTTAAATCCTACTTACCAAATTGCAGATGCAGGTCGGTTCACCCATAGTTTGGAGAAGCAGAGAGGAGTACCAGCATGGAAGCTTAGCAATGTACTGCTGTGGAAAAAAGGTATGTTCGTCACTTAAAATGTCTCTTTCTAAACCAACCAAATTCCAAAGGTAAAATCAGTCATTTTACCTCCCAGAACACAGAAGTTGCTGGTCCACTGTTGCCTCTCTTCGGTGAATCTGAACTATCTTTTAAAAAAAGCTAAGTCACACAATAACAAACAAATTAGCAGATTAAGCCAGTGGTAGTTTGGTGGGTTTGGAGAGGGTGGCTTTGGTTGTCCGTCAGAAAAGGCCATCTGCGACAAAGTAAAGTGGATTTTTGATTTTTTTTTTTTTTTT
>JAJHUR010090480.1:0-20617 GCA_027495735.1 Lutjanus campechanus | reverse complement strand
GGAACACACACACACACACACACACACACACACACACACACACACACACACACTGGGTGGGAACATCCAACACCATATGAATGTTGTGTTTTGCCCAATGTCATGAGAATATACAGTATGCTGTTCTCCTACCCACTAAAACATACAAAGACAAATCTATCAGTATAGACACTGTCAGAGACGTTGCCATAATACTAACAACAGCAACTCTGCTTCACACTGGGCAAACACATGAAGTCAGTAAGCTACAAACAACCTGTGCTAACTACTCTGAGAGAATCAGTTGGACTGTAAAGATGCCGGGACGAATGTACAATGTGAGCAGGTTGAATGGAAGGATGTGTAAAGGGAGGAGTGGAAGGATGAAATGGGCTCTGAAGGAAGAGGATGCTGACGGGTTAAGAGGACAGGGAGGAACATGTCTGCGTTGTCATGCTCAAGTCAAATTACTGGACAAGTTCTTCGCCATCGCAGTCCTGTCCTTCCATGGCTTGAACACAAGTCCATTGTTTTAAAGTTAGCAAAAGTCTATAAAGTTATTTAAAGTCACACATGGCTTTTCACACTGCGTATCCTCAGAGTTAACCTTGGGCTAACTTAGGCCCTTTTGACACACATAGCCAGGGTTAAGCTAAGTACAGGGCCATATGATTCATACTGCACTTCTACTAGCCCTGGGTTGGTGCACCAACTGATTTGAACATTATATATTGGCTTTTCACAGTGCATATACACTGCAGACTTTAGCCTAAAGCTAGCTGGCCCTACTCCAGAGCAAGGTTACCCCGAGTTAACAGGGTTATCCACTGAAAATCGACTGAATCCAGGGCTGAAAGATTAGAGGAAGAAGATAACCAGCCAGGTTAATGGAAAACAGCTGTGTGGGTGTGCAGAGGCTTTAACCCAGAGCTAGTAGAAGGGCAGTGTGATTTATATAGCTCTGGGTTTAGCTTAACCCTGGGTTAACAATGTGTGTGTGGAAAGGGGATATGTTATCCCAGGGGTTAACTCTTAGTTCAAGGCTTAAGATAGCCCTGGGCAGTGTGAAAACCCTCTATGAAAGCTTTCATAGCCTCAGGCCAAGACACTTCTTGTCTTGGGGCTAACAGCTCTCTTAGCCTGGGGCTAAGTGCAGTGTGAGAAGCCCATAGCCTACTAAGTGCCCAAAAATGTACAGAATTTTGAGTTTCATGTATTTTTGTTCAGTTTTCTTACTTTGACTGACTGTGGTTCTGACTGGTTACATGGTGAATCAGTACACACATATATAGATCCCATTCTACAGTATAATACCACTACCATTATATAAAACCACTTTTCTTAATGGATGCTGCTGTGTCCACTTTTTGAACGCACCTGCTCCAGATGGACAGCTTCATCTGCCATGTGACAGACACTGTAGGAGAGCCACACCCTGCAAAGCAAAGAAATGAATGAGATTTTTTTTATTGGATTGTATTTGATATGATGGGAAAAGATATGTTGTATTTTCTTTTTACATTCTTCCTGCACCCGTCAGTGGAGCCGGAGTCCTTTAGCCAATTGTATTATAAAGCCACTTGTAACAGGTGAGCGGGTGGGACTCCACCGTGCTGCTCAGGATGACACGTTGTTGCTGCTGATGCAGGGGGGGAAGCCTGGACACTGTCGATTCAGCAGCTCAAACAGCTGCAGTCAAACAGCCAGCAGCTTGTTTGGACGGGCACGCTCACACAGATAACACTGCTACTGCTGGCTTCTGAACTGTGAAATGTCTTCCAATTCAAAAGATTCTCTGTCGACTCTCTGTCTCGCATGCCTTCATGTTTAATGTTGTCAAAATACTGGCAGCAGATTCAAATGAAAGAAAATTATAATCACACTGTAGTTCTATATAAAGGTTTGAATGATAGAAAATGTAAGTTCTGCACAGAGAATGGTTTAAGCAATTCAGTGCCATTACTTTTTTACAATTATGACATATCTTATTCTTTATGGAAATACATATAATATGACTATATGCCACTGGAATTCAATATCCTGTGATTGTAAATTGTTTTATCTTAGAGTCTTAATTTTTAAATGTATACTTTGTTTATAAGATGCGTTTGTACTGTTATAATGACACATTAATTTAAGTCGTTCAACTAATCAGTTTAATGACCTGATTCAGCGAATGACTCGACTTTCTGTGGCACTTGAGTGTACCACTGACATATCTGCTGCACGCAGGATGGCATTATGTTTGGAGTCACTGAATACTTGCATTATTGTTACAGACTGCTGTGGAGGACTTTGCATTTAGAGAACACAAAGACAGGTCACTGAGTAGAGGTGGATCGCTTCATCCAGGTCTGGGATCAGTTCACTTTAAATTCAGATCAATAACCTCAAAGATTCCTGGCTTATAGAAAGACTAAGTGTTTCCTTTGCGTTAGTACTGGCATCATTTTAAACTCTTGAATAGGAATAATCAAAACAGAATTGGATTGAATTTCAGGTAAATTGGCCCCAAATATGGAGCAAATAATTAAAGAGCCATACCAGTGTTTTAGCATTTATGTCATTTGCTACAAATAGAATACAGAAATCAATGCTGCTGACCATTTTCCAAAACAATATTATCTTCACCAACTACCACCACGAGACCTTAACACTGAGGACATTATTTTGTAATTCACTCATTCTTGAGAATTGGGATAATACTTATTTTCAGGGTTTTTTGATTTTTTTTCTCTTCAGTTATGCTGGAAAATCTATTTTAAAAGATCAAACTCTTGGCTATTAAACCTTGTAACCGGCCAACCTCCATGTGATTCAATTCTTTATTAAATGTAGACGTCAACTCTGTCAGATGGGAAATCTTATGGATTTAACAAAATGTTCCATTTTTTCATTTCACAGCAGGGTTACAGAGTTGACATGTTATGGTTGAGACACATTTGATGGCAATATTATTGAATGAATTTTTCAAGTTTACCAGTGCTTTTTAAACCAGGGAATGAGACGGGGGTCCTTAGGGTGTAGCACATTTTTATACCTATGTTATCAGTAGGTTTTAGATTGTGAAGGCTTTTAACATATTTTTAAATTGTTTGAAGTGGTGAATTCTTTTATGGGAAAATGCTGTTTTCTTGCACAGGGCAAGTTCAGAAATTAAAAAAACTAAAATAAAAATTTGGTAGGACATGATCTGTTCCAGTTCTTAAGAATGGGTGAATTACTGACCTAAGAACATCTGCATTTTATCTTGAGTATTTCACAATTACACAATGTGTACATTATAATTTTGACTTTGTAACTCAACTAAACACGAGAGCTGTAATCAGTCAGTGATTTGTTAGTTTGAAAAAGGGGAAGGCCCAATGGGAGCAGCCCCTTGCCTCCACAGCACCAAGCAACGTGCCCTCCTATATAGACCTTCCGAATGACAGCCTGTAAGAACACTACAGCAGAAGAGTGCCCCTATGATCCCCTCACTCTTCCACAACTTCACATTGCTATTGTCACTGTGATCATGAAGGGGACACTACAGAGCACTGGTTCCCAAACTTTTTCAGGCGTGCACCCCTTTCAGAGGTTGAAAAAAGTTTCGCCCCACCAACCCCACAATTGTTATTAATCATAAGTAATAATTGGGAATGGAACTCGTGAAAAATGATTCGGATGTTGAATTTTAGTGAAAGAAAGGTTAGCAGGATAGAAACAGCAAACTTTGTGGTTTTTCCCCCACCATAGACCATATGCATTGAACTTTGTTTCACTCTTTATTTCTGGTCTTTCACACCACCCCTGCAGTGACTCTGTGCCCCCCCAAGGGGGGCCTGCCATAGAGTTTATAGGCTACAATAAAGTATAGAATTGAGTATTTATAGAATATACTTCAGATCCAAGACAGGTCTGAGGAAAAAAGGTGCAGTTACAAATCTATCTGCTAGTTCAGCACCATGGACAGCACCATGGATTTCTCAACATACAGCAGAGTTAGCCTGCTGATCTTTCAGAGCCATGGTCGTTGCCATAGTTTCAAACTGTCACGAACCTCAGTCAGATAAAAGATCAGTGAGTCAGACAGACTAGAAAAATATATTATTATATTATACTGTATGTTATACATAATTATTAGTGTTTGAGATTTTTAAATTGTTATTATTTTTCCTGTGGGATCATCCCACTAAACATCATGTCTGCCATTAGATGTCTGCAATTAGATTGAAAGACGGAGCAAGTTTCAGCTCTTTGTATCTTGATATTGATACTGTACACATTGAGAAATGTACAACACTATAAGCTTTGGAAAGTAGCCAGCATGAAGTCGTGAGTGTGCTCTCTAGTAAAATGATGCAAAAACACTGGTATTGTGCTTTAAACAGTGGCGAGATTTCTAAAGAGTTGATCACACAAAGTGCTGAAGCGTCATCCATTGTTTTTTCTCATTGGTCAGAAGTTTTCCACACTGAGTGAGAATGTCCAGTCTCAGTGACGACAGCTCATCCTGTTTATTCTCATCTTGTCTCATTGGTTTCATAGTGACACTGCTGGCACTGATGTTGCCGCTCTGCCTTTATCAGTATTAGTCTGGATAGTATATAGAAGTGTCCTGATCTCATACTGCAGACTAGGGTTGCAAATTGTAAGCTCTGTCCTTAATCAATCATTGGTAAATTAACAATCAATTACTCGACTAATCGTACTTACAAGATCTTAAAAATCCATTTTCCCCTCAATCAAAGTTTTATTTCCACAGCAACATGTTCCACGTTCTCTGACATACATCCTTAGAATTAAAGTTGCTAACTAGAACCATACAGGGTTCTTCAGCTTGTCCCCATAGGAGAACCATTTTTGATTCCTGTTCACTTGGAACCCTTTCAAGCAGTTCTACCTAGAACCCAACAAAAGGGTTATATCTAGAACCACCTGTGAAAGGGTTCACCTAGAACCCTCTGTAAGCGGTTCTACAGAGAACCCTTTTATAGTGCAATGGTTCCACCTCGAACCCTCTCTGGAGGTTCTGTCCAGAACCTTTCTAAGAGTGATAGCAAGAATCCACCCAGAAGGTCTTACCAAGAACCTTTTAATATTCCAAGGGTTTTGTCTAGAACACACATGAGGTTTTCTTGAGAACCTTTATATTCTAATGGCTTTATCTAAAATCAACCCAAAGGGTTCTACCAATAACTATTTTATATTATGGTAGAAAGAACCCTCGACAAACCCTTGATGAAAGATCCTTGAAGAACTCTTTCTTCTAAAAAATGTTCTTTGGATGAAAAGAGTTCTCAGTGGAACCTTTAGTCTTACAAAGAACCCTTGACAAACCTTTTTGGAACCCTTATTTCTAAGAGCCTATGAAAAATATAAAGAGCTGCATGTTTCAGATGTTTATTTGATAGCAGATCGATTAAATTTTACATGATCGATCAAATTCTTAATGACTGATTAATCGATCATTGATTAATTGTTATCATCCCTACTGCATACTAATACTGTGAAGTAAATACTGCGTATTAATGTTGACAGTGCACTGTTCTGGCAGTTAAACTAGAAGTAATTGGTACTAACAGGAAATGATCTCATTTTTAGTTTGTCTAATTGGTGACATTCCCCTCAGCCTCAGCTGTAGATTGTTTTTAGTACTGATTAGCAAATGTTAGCGTGCAAACACGCGCTAAACTAAAATGGTGAGCATTAAACCTGCTAAACATCAGAATGTTAGCATTATCATTGTGAGCATTAGCATGCTGGCACTAGCATTTAGGTTATTTACAGCCTCACAGCTAGCATGACTGTATGCTCTACAGTTGTGTCTGTTGTCTGAGCTCTTCCATTGTCCACAATTGTTTCACTTTTTGTGTTTTAGATACACTGACTGCTGACAGTTTGAACATGATCATTTTTTCAACATGTGAACATGCTACGCACTAAAAACAGTTATTGAAATGAGTGTAGGGCATGCAAACGGACCACAGCTTTTGTCTTCAAGCAGGAGGGTTCAGATTTTACAATGTGCCAACCCTGTTTACTCTGAGACTGACTTAGAGCTTCTTAGCAACACTAAAGTGTATTGAGATTCTACTTCTTTAAGACTGTTAAATAAATTAGTTGTAGCTGTGCTTGTAAGGATGGAGCCATCCAGACACAGAATTAGGGCCATGTCTCCAAAAACTATCTCTGACTTATGAGGAAAAGGAACTTAAGATAAAATTCATATTCTTCCTCATATTGATATAGAAGAATCAGACCTTTGGCAGAAAAATACATTTAGATACCTGAGATTGAAGAATTGTGTTTTTATCTGAGCTGTTTCTCATATCTAGAATTCAGGGATTCATCTCCAGACAGAAGTATTTTATCACGTAGCCCTAACCCTCTTCTATGCATCATAGATGCATATTTATAGAAGGCAATAATGAATTATACATGTACAGTCATGGTGAGGTGAGGGGTGGTCAGACAACTGGCTACTTGTATATTGTGTTCAATGTGGATGTTTAGTTCAGCATATTCTAAGCCGGGCTGTCTGCAACCTGCAGCTCTGCAGCCACATGTGGCTCTCTTACCCCTTTCCAGTGGCTCCCTGCAGCTCTGACAAAAAAATTATATGAATAACAGTTCTTATTTAAATGCTTTAATTTTGATTTGTGATTGTTGTTGGCCTACAGTGATTCTCAGAAGGCTTTTATTATTTCATCAACTAAAATGTGCATCTTAGCCCATACCTGCCAACCTTGAGACCTCAAAAGTAGGGAACATTTCTAAATCAAAGCTGGGGAGAAAATTTGATGTTCGTAGACTTTGTCTTCTGCATTCTGGTGACTTTTAAAGAATGAAAATAACATACACATTTTTTTGTAAGCAGTTGTATGCAGAATGACAGTTACTAGCTGAAATACATAATGGGGCCACAGCATTTAGCTGAGCAGTCCACTTTCAAATTTGATTACAATAACAGAACATTTCACAAATGTTTTTCTTAGGATGTAGTCATTTTAGGCCTTCTGTAAGTTAAAAAGGTGTGTCGTGAAATACAGGAGAATTATGATCCCTGGAGAAGTTGGCAGAGGGCAATGAAAACGGAAGTCTCTCAGGAAAATTGGGGTGGTTGGCAAATATTTCATAGCTTATGGCTATGACTCAGCGCATTTTTCCCTAAATTTGCCGATGGCTAGTCTTGATTCTCCCCAGGCTAGTTATGGATCTCAGTGGTAAATAGAGAATTTAATAGTTGTGGCTCCAGACTGATTTTCTTTTTTCCTTTATGTCCAAAAATGGCTCTTTATATCATAAAGGTTGCAGACCCCTGTTCTAAGCAATAGACTGCAGTGACACTGGAACATAGGACTGATGCCACCTTGGGGGGGTGGGGGTGTTGTGACTCAGTGTTTGTACATATGATGGCTACCACTGTATTCAATGCATTTACCACTATTAGTTTCTATAGGACAGCAATCTGCAGCTATACCTCTGCATCCATAAAGCATCTCAGTGTTTAAGTGCCTCAAGGTTTGACAGGAACAGAGATGCAATAAGACGTGGATGAGATACTTTATTTAAGAATGAAGAGAGTGCGAAGCAGTGGAAAACCACTGCAGAGAAGTATATAGATATTATTTTTTTCCACAATCTTGATAAATTGTGCAGCATTGGAAACAAAATGTTTTATTCTGTTTTTCTTTTTTTCTTTTCTAAAATATATTTCCAGGTATTCTGGTGTCAAATATATAAACAATTAAAAATGTGTTCAAAAACTGTCTTGTGCTATTGTGTTTAATTATATATCCTGACCTGCTCACACACCTACAAGTAACACACAAATATTCTAGCTTAGACCTAGCTTTAAAGGGATAGTTCACCCAAAAATGAAAATTCACAGCAAAACAGTGTTGCAGAATCTCACAAACAATGGAAGTGAATGGTGTCCAGTTTTCAAATGTAAAAAACAGCTGAAAAAAAAAACATAAAATGCCTCCATACTACTCATCTGGCATAATCCAAGTCTCCTAAAGCCCCAACATGCCGTTTGCACACCGTCACACCACACACACCCAGTTCAGACAGTGTGCATGTGAATGTGGCTCCAAGCTCAGGATCTACAGTGAAGATTCAGACTAAAAACATGGTGTAAATAACAGTTTTTAGTCAACTTGGCATGTTGGGGCTTGGATTACACTAGAGGAGCAGTATGGAGGTATATTATGTTTTTATTCTGTTGTTTTTTTACATTTGAAAGTTTTAGAGCTACAGTGAAAATACCTGTAATATATGAAAAATCAAGATTTAAGGAATTCATTTGTACCACATCATGCTAGCTAATTGGGAAGTTCACTTAATAATGCTCTAAAGTTAGGCTAAATTTTGGCGAGTAAAAATTGGCACGGCAAGGAGTCCCTTTGACGTGTTTCACTTCAAGATATCTGACTGAAAATAGGTTCTGTGTGTACCCAAGAGTCTCCCTTTTCAAACACACCAACTTCACGCAGTTTGGGGCAAAAACCATTAAGTTATTTGCACAGTAGGCTATGTGTTATTTTGCCCCATATTCCAGCATACTGGGGTCCCCAAAGAATGTTGGAATATCATAAGTTACATCTGACTGGAAAGCTGAGTGGATTCAGTGTGCCCAGTTGTATTAATGTGCAACCATTTCATTGTAGTGAGATTTTCGAACTTTGACTCCACTGTACAGAATGACCTATAGTGACCTCTAGGATAATCACAACCTCATGAAACTTCACAACCAAAAACAAGACCTGGAGAGCTCAGAGGATGGATAGCCTTCATATGCATATTGACAATAAGGGGGTTTCTGCACAATCCCCAGAACACAAGTACTCACCAGCCAACTGCTGAAAAAATGCAATTTATCTCCAAACGTCAAACATTTTTGATCCCAGATCACAGCATGAATTTTTCTATGGCAGCTCTTGGGGTCTTGTCTGAATGTGGTATTTAGAACAGATTTTGACCTTTTTGGTTAAATAGTGCACCAAATCTGTATAATAAATATCAAGCCAAAATCTACCCCAACATTTTTTAAAACATGATAGAACAAGAGGATGGATATCATACACTTCAATGTTCTAAGTCCTATTACACTCTTTCAAAAATGTGAATTTGGGGTACAAAGAAAGCATAATGTTTATTACAGACATGAAAAGCTTGACATACAATGTGGAGCTGCAGCTTAAATTAATCTTCAGGTTCCAGCTGTCAGATGATGTATATCACTTCTATGTTGTGTATTTTGTTGAACTACCACCTCCCCCCAAAACTCCTTCCCCCTCCAAAAAATGACCAAAATAACTGTATGATATGGAGAGGTGGATTGGAAAAGGTTAAACATATGCACTCAGATACTTTAAAATGAATTTGTTTTATTTGAAAAGAACATAATTTCTTACAAAGATTTATTTTATTATGCTTTCTTTCAACGTGGACTGTGACATCTGGAGGTTGTTTTCTAATACTAAAGCTCCTATCTCCCAGAGTCGTGAAAGCAGCCCTATTCCTACATTGTGATAAATGGGCTTCAATGTATTCCAACGGGGCGCCCCTCCTGGCCAATCAGGGTGTGTGCAGCAGCTTCGACACCACCCCCCAGCGGCCGCACAGGCGCACTGAGCTCCCAACTGCCATTTTGTGGCAGAGGCTACTCTGCTAAAGCGGGAGAGGGATTAAAACAAACTGCGAAGAAGCCCGCATTTCTTAACAGCCTGTCAAACTTTGTAGCACAGACTCTCTGCTTTCGGCTCAGTTAAACGGGAAGAGAAACACACTGAAAAGAGGTAAAGTATCACTACTTTTCTGATAAGGGGGGAGTTTGCAGGATCTTTAATCGGCCTCTAGGTGTCACGATGGGGCTGTGGGTCCGGGCAGCTCGTCGGAGGGTGTTTGTCTCCCTCTATCGTTATTGAAAAAGCCGTCAAAATACGTTTAAATAACCCAAGTTCGAATAAATGTATACACAGGCCGTGGTATTTGACGTATATCTGTGAACATATCGTCGAAGATAAGTTATGAATACTTGGCCTGTTTGGTGGGAGAGTTTAGGCCGAGGCGTCCATTTTCTCGCTTCTTTGTTTCCGTCTTTACAGCCTGGACGACAAACTGGCGGCTTTAACTCGCTGCTAACGTTAGCTTGTTAGCACTGTTCTAACGTTACGACAAGTGGAACACAAACACCCCCACCTGACAGCCACGGCTACTATCCTGTGGGACTGCAGGCAAATAACCGAGTCACATTCCACTTATCTGGTGTAACTTTGAGTCTCAGCGTGTTCTATAATGTTAAACTCTACCTTTATGTGAGAAATGGATGCAGCCGCTGATATTAGCTAACAGTTAGCCGAGTTAACGTTAGCTCAGAGTCAGGCCCCTCCACACCCAGTGCTCTGAGCTCGACTGAAAGAGAGGTAGTCTCTTAAAGTAACTGAAGCAAACATTTGTTTTAGTATTTAATTCAACTGATCAGGTAGTTATCGCATCTGCTATTGTTGAAACTAAAGTCAGTAATGTTGCCTGTCCAGGTAACGCAGTAAACCCGCAGAAAGTGTAACGTTCAGGCCGGCGCGGAGACAAGAATGACGAGGCATTCGCAGCAAAACCATCCTCAGCCACTGATTCACTCAGTCTAAATACACCATTTGTGTTCTTTGAAAATCACCCGTCTTCCGTTGTCGAATATCGCGTTTCTCCATCTGTTTTTCTGTGATCTTGCCGTGTCGGACTTGGCAGTTGTTGTTGCACCCGTCGCCCGCTTGTCTCTTATTCTAAGCCCACCTAGAGCATCATAGCCACAGATATATATTATAGCAGAGAGCTCCCTCTACGATTCGGCTTGGAGAGCTACAAAAATACCGCTGTATAAACGCTGCGCAGGGAGGCGACAGCTGCCCGGCTGGCCGCTCACTGTCACTGCCATGTTGAGGTTAATTAGTCGGAATATAAGTCAAAGAATCTATGAAGGCCTAACGTTTTACTACAGCCTCTCCAGAGTCTACCCATATAGCAACATGAAAACATGTGGGTATAGGAACCTGCAAACAAACAGATGTTACGCATTGTCACAAGCATGTCTATGCAGCTGTTACACACATTGTCACCAATAATTTACAGAGTTTATATTTACCAAGTTGTATTTAATCTATTAATCCCAAAACTGCACAAATTGTATTTAATCTATTAAACCCAAAATTGCACCCTGATGTCTTTCAGCAATTGAGTGAATAGAGTTTAGGGTTATTTATATAGTGTCTACATCAGTCTGAAGTACATGCATTCAAAGTCCATCTCATTAGCTACTTTGGTTGTTAATGTAAGGCTATATAATGTGGCCTACTGGCAAGTGACACAGACATATCAAAGTGTTCTGTCACTGCTTGACAAAATATTTATATAGTTTTTATTCATTGATCTACACAGTAGTCAGATCTGGACACAGACCAGTTGTTGGACCATGGTGAATGTATGGTAATTCAGCATGGACCAAAAACACCAGCATTTTTTTTTTCTGTGGACTCGAAAAACAAAAGGAACAATAATATTTTGAGCTTGGGAGTGGGGCTGCAACTAACGATTATTTTCATTAACAATTTTATTCTCACAAAATGTGAAAAATGCTCATTGCAGTTTCCCAGAGCCCAAAGTGCCATCAGAATGCTTATTTTGTCCAACAAACTGTCCAAAACCTAAAGACTCTTCAGAGGAAGCTGAAGCCAACAAATATTTGGCATTTTTGATTGAAATATGACTGAAATTATCAATCAATTGCCAAAATAGTTGGCAACTAATTTTCTTTAGATCAGCTGATTTATTAATATCAAATTGTCATAGCTTAACTTGTGAGCTTGTAAACCTGTTGGGAAAAGAACCTCTGCATTAGAAATGTTAATCTTATACAAAGACTGGGAAAACAGATTTTATGAACTTCTGTGTACAGATTAAAACTAGGCGGACCAATATTGGGTTTTTGAGGTTGATACCCTTATTGATATTTGGAAGGTTAAAAATCAGATTAGTCTACTGTAGTGTGATCCCTCTCACAAATAAGTAGTGTGTGTTTAGTTTTCCACACTGTGTGTAAAGGTAAGAATTTGGGCTCTGCTTTCTGTTGTAACAGAGTGAAAGTTAATAGTGCTAAATGTCAGTTTTCTGCTTTGAATCTGTTGTCACAGTTCTCTTTGTCAGTATTCTACCTGTTCAAAAACCTGAACGTCTCATACAGTTTTTCCATTATTTCACAAACTCAGAATCATATTGACCCTTATTTAAGCCCATCTTTTGAAGTGAGTCAGTGTCAAATCTATGTCTTGGGCATCCCTGCTTCATCTAGATGCAAAAGAAGGTTGTGTTGAGTGTTGCTCTAATTAAAGAGGGAGACTGGGAAGAACTCCTTCAACTGCCTGTCAAATCAACATTGGGTTATTATCCACTTGTATATGTGAGCTTCTGTATGTTGAGCAACCCCCACTGACCTGTCGTAGTGTGCTCAAAAGAACTGAAACAAGAATAGAAAGGGAGGGGAGAGGCTGTCATGGAAGCACTTTCTTGTATGTGTCTGCCCATAACCCTGTAATGATGTATTCTCCCTCCCCTCTTACAGGTTTGCAGTCAGGTAGCAGCCTGAAGCCTCAGGTAAGCACAAGTGTCAGTGAACAGAACAGTTAATACTGTACAGTTAAAATCACTGTCAGTGTGTGAAAGACATATCAGAGAGTATAAGTGCAGCTGTGTAACATGTCCCTCTTCCCTCCTTCAGCTTGGCAGGGACAGTGAGGTTGCAGACATTTGAATCAGCAAAGCTCAGGGCTTTCAGCAGCAAACATCACCTGTATTATAATCCTGCAGGCTGCAATACAGTCTACAGAAATCATGAAAGCAGCCAGTTTTTCATTCCTGATCCAGGTAACGCTGGTAGAGTTAGGTGCCAACAATTTTACAACCGTGGTTTGTTTGAGGGAATGTCTGTAGCAAGTGTCAGTGGTGAATGGTTAGTCTGTGTGTAGGGAGCCTCTTAGACAACCAAAGACATCAGTCAAAGCCACTGCGATTCAAGCAGTTGAGCAAAGAGTGGAAATAGGCTCAACCAGCCAACTCACAGTGGGTGGCTTCAATAGGTTAACTGAGCTTGTATAAAGCTTGAATTTGGTGTGTAAGTTCTGACCTTCCAGACAAACCTAAATGCTCAATGGCTCAATGTTTTCCTGTAACCCCAGGAGATAAAGGATGTCTTGCCATAAACAACATTGAATTTTTAAACAGCAACTACAGATTATTAGTCAGAGAATGGTGTTTGCTCAAATTATAGTGTAATTCTGTACCTCAGATTTATTAGTTTAATTACATTTGCCAATGATACAGAATTGTTTGCATGCACAAGCACACAGGAAACATCTGCACATTCTTCCATGATTTGAACACCACTGTCATAAAGCAAACATGATTCCAGCAGATGGCTTAAAAATCCCAAGGGGTGATGTACAACACTGCTAAATGTTTGTTTTCACAACGCCATGTTTCAGTTCCTACCCAGCATGGACGGTGGGCCAACAGAGGGTGTAGGGGTGGTGGAGGTTCCCACTAAAGACTTCCCCTCCATCCAGGCCGTTCACAGCCAGGATGCCATGGTGGCTGACCTCCTCCAGCAGGCTGCAGAGGCTGGGGGCGTGGTAGAGGGACAAGGTGGAGTCGTCCTGGAACAAGGTTCTCACTCATTGTAATCCCACAGTCAATATGTAAACAGAGCATAGAGTAGTTTCAAATTCCACTGTAAGTAGACATGCTTTTGTGGAGAATGTGGTCAAATGTTTCATTCTGGCAATGTTCAACGTTTCAGGTCACGGGGAAGGAATGGTCGCAGCCACACAGGCCCAGCAGCAGCTGATGGAAGCTGGGGTGGGGGTTGGTGTGGAAGGTGGAGCAGGGGTTGAAATGATGGTTATGGACTCACTGGAGCCCACCCTGTTGCAGATGAAGACCGAGGTAAGCCCACTGTGAAGAGCTTTGTGTTTGATATGATCAGAGGTGGACAAAGTACTCAACCCCAGTACTTGAGTCAAAGTACAGATACTCCTGGTCAAATGTTACTCAACTACAAGTGAAAGTTGCTCAGTCAAAATTTACTAGAGTACTTGCTTTTAAAACTACTTAAGTATTCAAAAGTACTAAGTACATTTTCAAATATCAATACATTGTTGGATTGTTTTCACAGTGCGTTTACAGAACCTTGTAACTCTCTGAAACCACCTATAGAAGCCTATAGAAACACCTATAAATCCTTCAGCACAGAAATGCAATCAAGACGTCTCAGACGCTTCCCAGAAGCGGCTTCGCGCCCCACTCCGCTTCAGATACGCACAAGTCTTTTTTTTGCTTCGTCAATTAGCACAGCGCAGATCGAACGGGGGGGTCTGGCTAATGCTGCTAGAGGAAAGACTTGCAGCCATGTAGAGGACAGAACAAAACCGCGGCGCACACGCGACCCCTGGTAAAAGTAACGAGTAACGACAACCCTCCTAGAAATGTAGTGGAGTCAAAAGTACAATCTTTGTCTTTGAAATGTAGTGGAGTGAAAGTCAGAAGTTCCCAAAAAAATGAATACTCAAGTAAAGTACAGACACTGAAATTTTTTTTACTGTACAGTACTCAAGTAAATGTACTTTGTTACTGTCCACCACTGGATATGATGATGTAATAGTTGCCCAGTCCCAGCAGCTGAAGCAGGACACAGGCTTGGTCTCAAAATGAAGTCAGCTAGAACTGAAGACATCTAGTGTTGCCTTTCCCAAAATGTCATGTAACAGCCTATTGAAATGTGTTGATTTCCAGGTGATAGATGCTGCAGTGGGGGGATCATCAGCGACGGTTGGTGTTGTTGGAGGGGTAGCAGGTGCTGCTCACCAAGCAACTGTGACAACAGTGGATCAGACTCAAATCATCACACTACAGGTAGGTTTTCTTTTCACAATATGGTGTCCTCCTCTTATTTCAGTCATTTTTAATAGATGCTCCTGGACATGGTCTCTGGACTAAGGTCTCTCTCTGTCCCCAGGTGGTTAACATGGAGGAGCAGGCGGCTCTGGGTCTGGGGGAGCTCCAGCTGGTGCAAGTGCCTGTTTCTGCCACCACCGTGGAGGCCCTGCAGCAAGGCACCTTTGTAGACACCACAGCTATGCCAAAGGACGGTGACCCAGTCATCTGCCACACGCTGCCACTGCCTGAGGGCTTTCAGGTACACAAACAGACATACTGGTCAGGCTTTAACATAGACTAATGCATGGCTGCTAGGTCAAACCCAGAAACATTTCTGTAAGGCTTCCAACACAGCTCAAATTTGAGTTGAATATCATTACATTAACGTAAAGGCCATAACAGTTGAAGGTAAAACAGATGAACTCCCTTTTCCACCTCTAAAAGCGCTGTGATAGAATAATTTTTCCATTGTCATCTCTTAGGCACAAAGAAATGAAACAAGTTTAATAAACCACAAAACTGAATTTTCAGTTGCTGAGAAGATTCTGCTGAAGTCATATCAAATTGTAAAAAGATCTTATCCCTGTGGGGGGAAAACCCTTATACAATCACAATATGAACACCAAACCAACAGTCTTCATGTACATGTTAAACTCCACTTCAGAGGGTAATTAGCTTACTCTGACTTGTCAAACATGAAAGGTTGTATTAGGTCTGAAAAGTACTTGAAAGAGTTTGGATTAAAAAAAAAATCAAGACCTTGAAAGAGCTTGGATTTATCTAGCAATGAAGAGGTCCTTAAAAGAAGGTCTGAGTTTGAGCCTTGTGTGGTCTGTCTAAAAATTAACCCATGATACCTTTTTTATTCACCTCTTCCTTCCTGTGCCTCTCTGTGTAAGATACATACAGTGATTGGCTGATTGCTGTGTCATTGGCTGTTACTGAAAGGATCTCTACAGACATAGTCTTTTTCAGACAGTGCTTTCCAATGATAGAACTGACACTCTTGTATAGGTCTCTTCAAAGCCAGCAGAATACAAGAGTTTCTGGTCAACCGCTGCTCAATATGTTATGTGTGACTTTTGTGTTTTAACACATTAGTTTCAGTCTGGATTGACTCTTTTTAAAACACCAAAGTCACACAGTGATTTGTTGATAGTGTTTAACTGACTTAGCAACTAAAGTATTTTTGATGTGTAGGTGGTTAAGGTTGGTGCTAATGGAGAAGTAGAGACAGTGGAGCAGGAAGAGGAGGGAGGAGAGGCCCACCCTGAAGAGGAGGAAGATGAGGAGGTGGGGAACCAGCTGCTGGAAGAAGGGGACGATGAGCCCATTCAGCCTCCGACTGACGACCCGAACTGGGCTAAAGACCCAGACTATCAGCCCCCAACTGGAATCATCAAGAAGACCAAAAAGGCAAGATAGATGTGTGATATCAGTCTCCTTGTTATTGGGGATGTGAGATTCTTCCCTGTTAATGAATTCGTACAAGAGATTGGCAGGTGTAACTGAACTTGTCACCTGCGGATGATGAGGTCTAATGCCTTGCTGTTTGTCCAGGGTAAAAAGAGTCGTCTGCGTTATGCTGAAGGAGATAAGGACATGGATGTCAGTGTCTATGACTTTGAGGAGGAACAGCAAGAGGGCCTTCTGTCTGAGGTCAACGCTGAGAAAGTGGTGGGCAACATGAAACCACCTAAACCCACCAAGATCAAGAAGAAAGGTGAGACACTGCTGTTTGCTGGATTGAGGGCACAATAGGAATGACACTGTCGGTCAGAGTTTGTGAAGTTTGATGTAGACTGCCAAAATCTGGTTTGGCATAAGAAGCTGTAATATGCTGCGAGACAGTGAAGCTATCACAAACAAATTCTAAAGTCAAAGTGCATACTGCTTACCCACAGTTGGACTACAAACATGAAGTTTATGACGATAATCATGGTTTTGCACTGAGACAGGGACTGTGGGTCATACAAGTACTGTCACTGAACGTGAGGTCTGTGTGTGTTTGTTGTGTGTTAGGAGTGAAGAAGACGTTTCAGTGTGAGCTGTGTAGCTACACCTGCCCTCGACGCTCCAATCTGGACAGACACATGAAGAGCCACACCGACGAGAGACCTCACAAATGTCACCTGTGCGGAAGAGCCTTCAGAACAGTCACCTTGCTAAGAAACCATCTCAATACACACACCGGTACACACTAACACACATTTTTCTAAACATGTCAAGGGGAGACAGAACAATAATTGAGTTGTGGGTTTTAATACTATGCAATAAGAACTTACATGTGTCTTGTTTTTAATTTATCCAGGGACTCGTCCACACAAGTGCACAGACTGTGATATGGCTTTTGTGACTAGTGGAGAGCTGGTTCGTCATCGTCGCTATAAACACACACATGAGAAGCCCTTCAAATGCTCCATGTGTGACTATGCTAGTGTGGAGGTAAGGCAAGCTTCTGTGTGCTTTATATTCTTGAAGTTCATTTGAATGTAATTTTAATTAAGTCATTCATGTTATTTTATATTGCATTAGTCTTCTGATGTGTGATATGTGTTTTAGGTGAGCAAACTAAAGCGCCACATTCGTTCCCACACCGGTGAGCGTCCATTCCAGTGCAGTCTTTGCAGCTATGCCAGCAGAGACACTTACAAGCTGAAGAGACACATGAGGACACACTCAGGTAAAGCTGAAGACACCTTAACTGCTTTTTATGCCTCCACGCAGCGATAGCTGTGGACAGAGGCACTATGTTTCTGGGTTGTCTGTCTGTATGTATGTACATCTCATTTTTGTGAATGTGATATCTCAGGAAGTGATGACATTTTGTATGCCAAAGATCAACTTCACTGTGACATCATAATGTTCAGCTCTCTGTCCTCCTCTGTAAAAATAATTTCTAAGCGAAGACAGCATGTTTCTCATTGGAAATTATTCACTGGACAAAGAAAGGAAAAAATGGATGAAGTCATGGTTCAGAAGACAGAATCAACATGGCTTGTACATTTTGCAGCAGGATCTGCAGTGTATAATTTATGCAACATCTAGTTGGTGATGCTTCCCAGTCAGCTTGCTCTCATTGGCTGTTGTAGGTTTTTACTCTATATTCTATTCTATTCCTTGCACACTACTGGATTCCAAGTTGAAAATATCAAACATGTTTGATACTTACAGTTCAAAATCAGTTATTTTGTATTCTATTACTCTTCTGTTAGATTAGACATGTTAATGAAAACATTGAACAGAGATGAATTTGTGTACAATCCTTTTCTCAGGAGAGAAACCTTATGAGTGCTACATCTGCCATGCCCGCTTCACTCAGAGTGGAACCATGAAGATGCACATTCTGCAGAAACACACAGAGAATGTGGCCAAATTCCACTGTCCACACTGTGACACTGTCATCGCACGGAAAAGTGACCTGGGTAACACTCACACACAAAGTGTCAACTTACCAGACAGACAAGATGTTTGACTTTGCTATGTTGTTTAATTCCTCTCACGTGTCATCGTTGTGAATCTGCAGGTGTCCATCTTCGTAAGCAGCACTCATTCATTGAGACTGGAAAGAAGTGTCGTTACTGTGATGCTGTATTCCACGAGCGTTACGCTCTGATCCAGCATCAGAAGTCCCATAAGAATGAGAAGAGGTTCAAATGTGACATGTGTGACTACTGCTGCCGTCAGGTGTGTAAACACAAATATGTTTGTTTAGTGATCTTTTGGGTTACCATACATCTGGTAGCAAGTGAGTTATTTTGTTTGAGTATCGGGTATGGATCAGCCAATTCAGTACCACAGTGAAATTGTCTTTGTTAACTGTTCGTTTAACTGTGTTTCATGCTGTGGGGGCCAGGAGCGCCACATGGTGATGCATCGTCGAACCCACACCGGAGAGAAACCATACGCCTGCAGCCAATGTGAGAAGACCTTCAGACAGAAGCAGCTGCTGGACATGCACTTCAAACGCTACCACGATCCCAACTTTGTCCCCACAGCCTTTGTCTGCCCCAAATGTAGCAAGACCTTCACTCGCAGGGTAAGTCCCAGACTTACTAAGAGGCTAATAACAAATAATGTATAAAAGATATCAGATTATCTAACAGTGTGTTCTTGCAGAACACCATGGCTCGCCATGCTGAGAACTGCACCGGTGAGGTGGAGGAGGCTGAGAATGGAGCTCCAAACCTGAAAAAGGGAAGGAGAGGAAGAAAGAGGAAAATGAGGAGCAGGAGAGATGATGATGACAGCGGTAAGAATTGACATTGTATGCAAGTGTGGGCCAGGGCATTGGCAATATGGCAGTGTCCATAATGAAACATCACAATGGACAATGATATCATTTTTATATGCTTTCTTTTATGTCTTTTTTATCTTTGTATGTGGGATAGTAATCACAAACTGGGCAGTACTTCATGCTGTTTTTCCTTCAGTAAATCAGATGCAAGGTGTTATTATAATATGCATGCTTAACTGTTGTACTCTTTGGCTGACATCCCTTAAAATACATATTTATTAGTTCTAAGGCACTTTTAAATCACAATGTTATGATGTAGAGGGTTCAGTGGACGATGACTGTCGGGCATCATGATGGACAGTGGCATCATCCACCAGCCCAACTGTAGTGAGTCTGTTTTTGCTCCACTCTGATTGGTTTATCTGATGTCTGTCATTGTTGTATCTCTGTCATTCAGAGGAGGATCATGCTGAACCAGATGAGGAGGATGAGGGTGAGGGTGAGGAAGAAGCATCACTGCTCCCAGAAGAGGAGGAGGCAGAGAGCATGGAACTGGACCAGGCCCCTGCTGCCATCCCAGTACCAGCTCCCGATGAGCCACCAGTCAAGAGGAAACGAGGCCGACCCCCAAAGAACGCTCCCAAGCCTCCAACACCTAGCAAGACAGCTCGGGTGGCTGCCAAGACAACTGCTTCTGGTGAGAATATGATGGGATCTATCAAACAGCAAATGATGATGATAAAGAGTACTTTCATGAAAAAATGGAAGGATTTAGTCTTGAGGTGGTCACATGTAATATATAAGTACTGTAAAAGCACATGCACATAATCGTCTGAATTGTGTCTCAGATAGTTTAATTTGTCGACCAATTAATCAGGCAGATTATCTGTCATTTTGAGATGATCGCAGTCAGTTGATGAACTCACCAGGCTGATGAACAACAAATGTCAGCAGTCACATCTTTGGGCAGCTTTGTCAGTGTGGCTGCTGTGGAACCAGGTTATTGCTCCCCTTTGTGAGTTTGGAGCTCTGTACTATTAACGCTCAGTCATCCTGCTGTAAACATTGTGTCTTTTAATGTCCTCAGTTACATCATCTTTTCTAAATGTGAGCATGTGTGGTCCCGTATTACAGCAAATCTCATCTAAAACTGTTACTGGCTTGTGTTAATATCATGTTACAGAATGATGAAGTTGAATGACATCTCTTCCAAAATATTGTACCCCGCTCATGGTTGGGTATTATGAACTGATTTCTTAGTGGAGCTGGAGTGGTAAAATGTACTTTACCCCTCACTCAGGGTGTCAACTAATAAGTCTGTAAACCAGCACAAAAATGACAGTTACCAACATAATCACCATTTTGTGAACAAGAATATTACAAAACAATAACAGAAAGTAACATCTGTACATTATAAACACTAAAAAA
>JAJHUR010090478.1:0-13578 GCA_027495735.1 Lutjanus campechanus | reverse complement strand
TCACTTATGCTGTGTGAATGTGCTGCACAAAACACAGATGTGGGGGATAATTTCTAAATCACGAGGTCCCCTGGTAATACTAGTCCTGTGCGTATAGGGTTAAATAAGACATATTGTTATAAAAACACAATAAAACACAAATGTCAACACATTCTGATGTGGGTGCAGGATGATCACAAGCAGTAGTCTGCACATGGCAACATATTCCCTCTTGACTAGAGGGACAGAATTACAGAGTCAGATAAGGTCAATAGTCATTGTAATGACATGTTAGTCCTCCTTATATTTAGTTGTAGTTGTAATAGTAGAGTCTTAACTTGTGTTTGTAGAAGCAACGACAAACTGCGTTTACTGACAACAGTTTTCCAAAGTGGTCCTGAGCCCATGTAGTATCTTTCCAGTGGTTCCCAAACTGTGGGGCAGGCTGTTAATGCAGTTTTTAATGCGGTGCTTCCTGAAAGATCGAAGGTCACGGATATTCAGTGTTGGTTTTCAGCCTTTGCACAACTTTGCACGTCTTTTGTTGCCCTTGTCCCAACTTTTTGGAACATGTTGCAGGCATTAAATTCAGAATGAGTGTATATTTACAAAAAAACAAAGAGGTTAAGCAGTTTGAACATAATGTATTGATGTTAATTTAAAGTTTTCTTAATTTTATTGTCTTCTTAATGCTGTTTTGTCATTGCAACATCTAAATGTTTTTGTGTCGTTTCATTTTTTACAACTATGACTGCAAAGGCCCATGCAAACCTTCAATTTCTTGTAGACAGGTGCATAAGAGGAAATATCCATAGGCAAAACAGGAGAGTCCTTTTACTTGCAATAAACTTTATTCCAGATATGTTTTAGTGCTTGACCATTCATCAGTCCTTAGTCTAAGGTAAAGTCTTGTTTAGGACTGTCCTAAACTGCCCCAAAAGGTCTGATGACTGAAAACAGTCAGGAGGTGTGAAACTTTGTATCTTGAATAAAGTTTATTCCAAGTAAAAGGACAGTGTGCAGGAGTTCACTCTTCTTTTTTCTCCAATGATCAAATGTCAAGTCCAGTCAAAAGTCAAGCTGGATGATTGTATTTATGATAATATTATGAGGTGTCAAGTGTTTTAAGTACTTGATAATGTCTGTTCATCATCTTTTATTTGCACTGCTGCCAAAATCCGCCCGTTCAGTGCTGCCTGCATTTGAAGCATTCTTTCCAGCCCATTCTGAACTCCATCCACAACCCCAAAAAGCTGCCCCCCGAGGGCGATAGTTATTCAGCGTCTGCTGTTTTTCCCTGTGTTTGCTCGATGTGCACAGTCGGCTTTGGTGACCGTTCAGAGGGGTCTGGGTGAACGAGACCACACGAAGCCCCAGATCGTGTTGATACAGTTGCCTACCCCGAGGCTTGACAACAGCCCCTGAAGAGAGGGGCCAGAGAAACGGATTAGGCCCCTGGCACTGACCTTCTTCCCCGTTCACCTCCCCCCAGACGGAAGAGGTCGCGGCCCTCACAGCTGAGCTCCGAGTCCAGTCGCAGTCCCGCTGGCTACATCCTACTGGCCTGTATTCTCCAAATGGACGTTGATTATTTACCTGCTGCACGGGCGCCCGTTTGATCTGATGTCGCCCCTGAACGCCCTCCTGGAACCGACCCAGACATGTGACAGAATCAGATCACATCAGTCATGAGGAGGATCACCTGAGATCTGAGGAACATGTTGCATTGCTCCTGCTGAGCAGACTTTACATCATAATAATTATGTTGAAATCGAGGAATAAATCCAAGTATATCTGGGTGGACGCCATGGAACCTTCTCACCAATCAAATGGATTTGCACAACACACAAGACCACCCTTCAGCAGAGGAAGTACTGTAGATCTCTCACACATGAAGGAAAATCTGAGTCATTGCTCACTTCCAATAAATCTGTTTAAATCACATCACAGTCCAAGCACATGCCCGCTGTTAGACTGAGGAATTTAACACAATTTCATAAGTGAAAATAACTTTCTGATCAGACTTTGCTCAATCATAGATGGAAATCATTTAAACCTGATCAACAGCTACTTTGACGTCACAAATGAAAAACAACTCTGTCCTAACACTAACACTGCTCAAACGTCCTGATGACAAACATTCAAAACTGGGGCAGTAATTCAAAACTACTCAGTGCATCTGGCTCAGCTCAGACATCAGCTGAAGGTGCTTAGTCACAACAACATATCAGGTCAAAGCTACTGAGAGTTAAAGTCATCCAGTCTCCTCACGGTCTCATCCCGGGGTTAAATACAGTTTAGGCCTAATATGTGGCCTCTGGCTGTGGGTGAACAAAGTAAACCTCTAAAAGGAGGTCTGATTTGACTGTAATAATTTTGTATTATGTAACGTAATTTGGTATTAAAACTGTTAGTTTTCAGAAGATTATTTTCAGGAACATGGTGGGCGAGAGGCTGATTCTGTTTGCTATTTAAAATTCAACAAGTTTGCGAGACACGTAATGTTTTTTCTTGTTCTACTTGAAGCAGAAACACGCATGCCGTACTTCAACATAAACAATAAAAGAGCGTTGGATTTCAGTAGTTGTTGACTTCACTCATGATTGGAGTCTTGTGATTGGTTTGCTTGATCCACATGAAACCATCTTTCGTCAGATAGATTTAATCTTGAATGTGCTCGTCCCTGCAATGTTGCTGCTGTCATTCACAACACAGCTGTACCGGCATTTTTCCTGAAATGTTGTGCAGTTTTGAGGTGGGACATTGGTGGTACAGAAGTATCACGATACGAGGATTATGATTTAATATACTGCAATATACTGCAATACTGTTAGCAAGGTGATATTGCTATTTTTTAAATCTAATTTACAGAAAACATTCATAGTATAAAGATCACACAACATAAAATCTGAGTTTAAAAACGTTTTACAGAATCAGAACAGGAAAGCTGGATAGAAACACTGACATTTAGCGGTCGTGGGTTTAAACACGACCCAAAATTAACCACTGGCATCAATCTTTGCATGCATTTGAAAGTGGTAAATGTATAAACATGGTAGATAAAATTCACAATAGAATGAAGAAAAAGTATTTATTTTTTAAAGTAATGTTCCCCCACCTCCAAACTCAAAAGTCACCTTGATGAGCGAGCAAGTGTTGAACAGTTGTGAGCGTGTAGGGAGGGTTGAGCTTTCACTCGTAAACTGCATTTGCGCAGGTGGCACAAAAATGCTCCCTCACAAGTCACAAGGATGGTTCTCTGTTCGCAGCGACTGTTACGTTGTTCTCGTATCACATACACGTGAGTGTTTTCTGCGTTTGCAGGTTTTAAGACTAAAAAATATCATAGAGGGACTCTTTATCAGTATTTACCCTCATGTTTAGGTGCAGCCAATGCAACATCTCCTTCCTGTTTGAAGCTTCAGAGCACTATAGTCAGCTGCAGACTCTTATTCTCATTCTCAGTGCCTCAAAAGTTGAAGTTCTGACCCAACAGATTCGTGCAGTTTGCTCATTCAGGGCCATTAGCAGGTGCTGAGTTCAGTTATGTCCCAGACCAGTTCTGGTCTTCATAAAATACAGACTCAGTGTCCCGAGTCTGCCCTTTTGAACTACTGATCATAATAATTAACATACCGCCTGTGCCGATCTATAAATAAACAGAGGACTCAAAGTCTGCCAACAAAGATTTTACACCATCTTGCTTTTACAAGCATGACAGAACATGTTTTTGTACCTCATGAAATTAAGGACTCAGTCATGGTATAATTAGATCAATTTCCACATCAAACCTCTTCCTCTTACTGCATAAACACTTGACACTGCTTTTTGTTCCTGCTAATTATCTTTATTACTCAGTATTAGGAAGACAAAGACATACAGAGTGTTTATGAGCTGGTGCAGCTCTCAACAATCGACAGTGTCACAGGTGGGAGCACAAAAATTGCCAGATACTCTCAAGTATCAGCGACAGAGACCCACCCTCTGTAATGATTTTGTTACATCACATGACACCACATGTCACTGTTACTACAGTTGTTGCTTTGTTTATTTGTGTTGTTCCTCTCCTCCTCGTCTTTATTTTCTTTCCCTCCGCTCCGCTGTTAAAGGTCGTAAGTTGATTTCCTATTTCTATCTGGAAAACAAGGGCAGCTTTTTCCACGAGGCCACTGCTGTGTGTCGTTAACTGTGCGTATGGACAGCATGAATCATGTTTTTGATACCGGCGAGCTGCTTCAGTGAAGTCAACTCTTTTCCTCCTCGACTTATTGAAAACAGCCCCCCGGGTAAGGCGAGGGGACCGCTGCATTTATCAGTCGGTCGCACAATGGAGCTCACATGGCTCCATCTGAAACTCACAGGAAAGCCGAATTCATTCAAAACGTAAGACTAGAATTTATCCATTCAATCAGGCACCGTCTAAGGGTAAAAGTGTTCCACATGGTCACTCTTGAAAACTGCGTGAACAACCTGCAGTTGCAACGTTTGGCATTACTGGGGTCACCATTTTGGTTTTTTTTGCAACTAGATAATTCTCACTATTGAGAAGCGCGTGGAGCTGATGAGTGATGTACTGATAGTTGGGCGGTGTTTGGTTTTGGCTCGTCTGAACTGGAAGCTTTCTGTTAGCCGAGTTCACAACTTGTGTGTTGTGATTACGAGTTCAAAAGTTCCACTTGAACGCAGCACATGAAGAACTGCCAACTGCTTAATAAGTTTCCGCCTTTTCGCTCTGCGTCTTCTCGCTCTGTCAACCTCACAATCTAAACTTGTCCTCCATCATAATCATAAAACCCACACAGTTCCGACCACTGCGCCCTCCATCTTGTTTAGTTGTCATAGTAATAGTTGTTATTGTGTGTCATGCAGAAGTGACGTTGCTCTGCGAACTTACGTCACTTTAAGGCTCCTATTCACAAAAACTAACTGAGTCGCCCCCCTGCTGGCCATTAGAAAGAATGCAGGTAAAGGCACTTCTGTGTTTGCTTCCCTTTTCTGATCCAGAAGCTCTGTCCACTATTTAACATACAGTCTATGTGTCACCCTCAGCCTCACTGATGTCTCTCTAATAACTCTGAAAGTGTTTTTCCATCCACCTGTTTTTAATGCACATTTACAGTCAGAACACGACTGAATATAAAAAGCAGAGAGGGCATTCTTTGTGTGCTATCTGTGTGACTAGGATGCAGTTTTAAGAAAGAAAAAAGGGAATTTGAAACAGAAGGTCAAATCTTATCCTGTTTCTCACCTTCGCACACCTGGCCAAGTGGTCGGGAGGTTTCATAAGAAATATTGTCAGTATGAAGGTTTCAAACACTGTTACACGATCTGATAAGGACTCTGTTTGAAGCATACCGAACCCTTAAGATTGTTTCCCCCCTTTTTGTCTTTTCTTTGTACTTTGTCTTTTGTGGCTTATTTCTCCTCAAGGGGAGAAACTCCTCACAGAGACAAAGAAAACTGTGCACAGCAGGTTTTTTTTTTCTTTTTGTAAGCAGAAAGAACATGAATTCTGTTTTGTTCTGTGCAGGTCCATGGTATCAAACACCACGCTGGACTAGTAAAAAGGACGATGCTGCCTGTTATTGTTTGGCCATGAAGGACCACCAGATGGCTGCAGCCACGTGAGCACTGTGTGTCACCATGCATGTCACATCATTATGATGACAGTTTACCCCTGGATTACAAAACCTTTACACAACCATGTAATGTCGGTGATTGAAGTCCTGCTGTTTTTCATGGCTTTTTAAAGGCACGCAATTCGTTCATTGACGCCATCACTGTGAATGACACAGAAATCCTCCACTGACCCATCACCAACAGCCTCCATTATTATTCTGCACAGAGTTCTGCACAGATACCAACAACAGGTAAAGACTTGTACGAGTTTTACACGTGGTGTTGCATCATTTAGTGTGACCATCAGATCAAAATTTTAATTTGCCCATAAACTTTGGTTCATGACCAAATACCTGCAAAACTTTCCATCATCTCTGTGTTTAGTGCCAGTTAGCAACATGCTAACATGCTAAACTAAGACAGTGAACATGGTAAATGTTTTACCTGCTAAACATAATCATGTTAACATTGTCACTGTGAGCATGTTAGTCAGGACGGGAAATTAACTTTCTTGACATATGAACATCTAACAGCCACTAACAAATAAATGTTGGTCCTTATTTCCCACCCTCATGTTAGCATGTTGATGTTAGCATTTCAAGAGACAGAGAGGGGAGGGAGGGAAAGAGAAAAGAGAAAAAGAAAGATGAGTGCAATGGAAAAAAAACTACCCTGCACCCAATTTTTAATGTCTGTCACATATTATACAAATACAGACAATGAAACTGTAGTAAAGGTGTCTTGTTGCTGGTATGATGTCGAAATGACTGTCAACAGATCATTTCCACTGTGTATTTTTGCTGACAACCATGTATGACCTTTGTGGCTCTGTTGATCAGTCAGTCAGGTTTGCTGCGTTGACTTCAGCTTCCAAGACTGTTGCCAAGACTGGCAACTCCGGGACAGACTTTGACTAGGAAATATACAATCCACCAGATTATTTCTCCTCCTGACACAGGCTCCTGGCTACAATAACGTAGATTTGCAACACAAACTGATGCTGTGGCAATGCTGGTGCTTGCTGAGTCACAATGTTCCTCATATTAAAACTAAACATGAACTAAAATATGTTGGGGAAAACATTTTATGCAAGAAATAGGCAATGTAGTAACAGAATCTTGATTCATATTAGAATCTTGATTCTAGTTCCTCCTCTTGACAAAGGCACCTGGATACAATGATGCTGACTTTGCAACACAAACTGATGCTGAGGTAAAGCTGGTGTTTGTCACTGACCATATCAAATTTAGCGTACAGGACACTGCTGGGAAGTGGCAGGGTTGGGGTTAACAACTAGCACGATATCAGATCGCTGCATGAAGTCACGTCTTTGCGGACAACCTGATCCTACATTTTAAGCTGTATCTCCGTATCGGAGCAAGAAAATATATATCTGAGCTGTATTTGAAGCATTATGTAAATGTTATTAGGTCCTATCTATCTATTAAATATGAAGTGAGTTTGTAAACATGCCAGTGCACGACTGAAAGGTGTTCATGCTGCCAACACGTGTCCTCAGCAGCACATGCTGCTTGTGCTTGTGGGACGTCACGGAGCCCCTGAACAGGTTTAACCTCTGGGAGATGGCACAGCAGGTCAATGACCCAGTCCCTGAGGCCATCAGCGATAATGTTCTGCACTGGACACATAGCACTCACTTCACTTTCCACTTCCACTGTGTGGCCTCGGTGAAGCTGCATGCTGCATGCAATCTTTAATTGAAAACCATCCACACTGGTACAGTCGATGTGTTTTAAAAGGTTGGAGCGGAATCATCTGTGCGTCCTCCCACTACATTCCTCGTCTGTCAGTCTTTACATTGTCCAGACGCAGCCATAGGAAGCTGACACAGAATTTTACACATTCTTCTATGGGTTGTGTAGCTGTATGATCATTAGACCCATTAGCAAGCTCAGTAAGGTGTGATTTCAACACCCCGCCTTTCTGCTCGGGACCTCTCCCCAGGGAGGGAATGAGGTCATGTTGTTCAGGAACCGACTCATCTATCAGGACAATGGACCACTCACTATTTCCCAGGGTGCAGCGCTGAGTTGCACCAATCAGATGCCTGGGAATCAATGCCCATAGTTTTTTTTTATTTCCTCAGAAGTCAGAAGGGTATAACCAACCATCAGATACCACCAAACTGCTTCCTTCCTTGGCGAGTGCTGAAGGGAAACCAACAAAGCAAAGCTAACACCCAAAAGTCAGCAGTTCCTCCCAAGTGTAACAAAGCGTGCAGCTAATTATACAGCTATGACGTTTGACACGATGATGAAATTCACTTCCAAAGGACACTGTGAAATCGCCACAGATTTTCTGATTGGTTGCTATTTTTAGAGGTTTTGAGTTCTCTAAAACACGTAAGAAACGATGAGCAAATACATTCCGCCTTTCCTAGTTGTTGCATGTGGACTGAAAATGTATTTGTGTTGACAGAGGTCGGACCAAGTCACAAGTAAGTCTCAAATCATTGCACTAAAGTCCCAAGTCAAGATGGACAACTCCCAAGTCCTAAACTTTGAGTTTGAGTCTGTAACAAGTCAACGAATGTAATGCCGTTTTTAAGTCCAAGTCCAGTTCCAATTATTTTTGGATTTCGTCAAGTCAAGTCTTAAGCCATCAAATTTGTGACTGAAGTCTGACTCGAACCCAAGTCATGTAACTTGAGTCCACACCTGAGCTTGACACTGACATGAAGTGCGGTCACAAAGCACTCCTGACCACCAGGGATTGGGTATTGATTAGATGTATTCATTTATATTCAGATTTTCTCATCTATTGAGTTTCTTATCAAATCTTAATTGTGATTCTTGGCATATAATTTCATAAAGAAAAGAGAAGCATTTTGAATATAAAAAAAAGATGATTACGTGTATTTGTCCCGAAACCTTGGGTACAGAACATTCAGTGTGTGACTTCCTTGGTTCTGTATTTCCTGTGACCCAAACAATTACTGTCAAAACAGCCTATTTATATCTACATACTTGCACGAGCAGAAATAAAAATTTTAGGGCTTAAATTATATCCAGAAAGTTTTAGCAGTGCCCCAGTTGTTCATCAGCTGAAGAATGCTAGTCACCTCAGCCAGGTTAGTCAAGCCAATGTAGTGTCGCTCCTACCTCAATGGCAAACACAAACAACTGGAGGATCCACCCAAGAAATTTAGATCCACTGTTTTGGAGCATTGTAGTTCCTTAGTTAGCTACAACAGATGTTGACAAAGATTAGTGGATCAGACAAAAAATTGTATTCCAATATTGTTCAACCAAAGTCGAACACTTCAAAAATGAGTGTTTGCGACGGCATCGGCCGAACATGTCAATTAGCAAAATGAGACAAGAACAAATTAGAGAGCGAGTCCTTCCCCGACAGCAGAGGTGGGACCATGTTATTGTTTTGCAAGTCACAATTAAGTCTCAAGTCCCAAGGCAAGATTTAGTTTCCAGCATCAATGATTTACTAAGTTGCTTAGCTCGCTAACCATGTTAATATTAGCCTCGACTTACTGTTCTTTGTGCAACTTCAAATGTCAAACGAAGTTGGAAGTCGTTGCGTCTGTGTCTGTAATTTTGTTGACTTGCTGAGAATGAATAGCGTTAATGTTTCAGAAAATGAATTGATTCATGTAGTGAGTATTTTGGTCATTGAGTCATTGGTGTTAAAGTCCAATTTCAGTTGAAAGTCTTTTTTTGATTTTGTCAAGTTGAGTCTACGATCATTAAATTTGTGACTCAGGTCTGCCTTGAGTCCACACCTCTTTAGGAAGCCTCTATCTGCACATTGGACTGTGCCAAAGCAATGACTAATGCTGTAGGAGTCTTTATCACTGTGGGTATGTAACCATAGTCAGGCATGAAGAATGCTGGATTTAGGCAGATAGTGAAAGTGTTGGCAATAAAGTAATTTAGCATATTTCAGAAAATCTTGGAAATTTCCCTTTAACACTGCTCTATTGACTAATGCTTTGGACACCTGGATCACAATCTGTGCGTCTGGGCCAAACTCACATCATTGGGTCTCTAGCTTGTGGACAAAAATCAATACTTTTATCGTCCAGATTGTGTTTGGTTACTAAAATACTGTTGGTAAGGTAACAGACAAAAGTCTTGTGTCAGATCTGGACGGTCATCAAAGAGACATTTTCTCCCTCCAAACCTCCGTTGGTGTGACTGAGAAGATTGATAACGCCTGAGGTGGATTAGGAAGGATGACACATTACTCAGGTCCTCACAAAGTTTCTTTAAATAGACGTGTTGAGTGTGTCACCTCTCGCTGACCTGACACACTTAGGATGGACATCATTCATGTCCACTTACTTGAATGGGAAAAAATCTGACACGTGTATCCCGTGGTAATCCGTCAGTGTGTATTTTGATGCAGATCTGGATCCAGATGCAGAATAAAAATATCTTTTTCTATTGTTACAATAACATTCTAAAAATTGTGCACCCTTTGGGAAGCTTGGCGTGTCGTGCTTGTTGCATTGTGCACGTCTTTGGGGAATTATGGCGAGCTGCACGTAGTTTCAACTGTGCAGACACCCAGAATACCCCCATGTGAGGCAAACACCGTCAACACAATCATTTGTGATAAACAGGAAGGCAATCCAGGCACTCAAACATATAAGAAACAATAGTAACAACAAGGAAGGAAATACTGAAAAGCCTTTATTGTAGTGGATAAATCATTAGAAAAGTCAACATGTTTCAATTACTGTAGGTCTTTGAACAAACACGCTAGGCCCTGACAAAGACCTACTGAGGTCAAAACCCTTTTCTGAGAGCACCTGACATGTTTTTGATCTACACTTGAGTACACGGAGAAAACAGTCATCTCCTTTTCTTAAAATCACTTGAGTTTCTGAGTTTAGTTTTTTCAGAACACAAGTTAAAGTTGCTCTGCCTTCATCGATCAGTACAACCTACAAAAATGAAAACTATAAATTCTAAATCCTAATCTATGTAATATTAGAAAGCAGGCAAACAACTGTAGATTTGTTTTTGTAATAGAAAATGTTAAGATATTTTAATATACATTAAAAGACAAACTGAAACAGCTGACCACTGTGATGCACTCAAGTAAGTGAAAAAGGTGCATGAAAAAAACATAAGATAAATTATCATTCTCCTCCATCCTTGCACTGTAGGCCTTGACTTTGGACTGCTCTGTCAAACTATTATCATTTCTTAAAAATCACTTCTTTCTTGACTTTCCTCCAAATTTCATAAAAGCTGCATTAATAAATATTTTTACTTTAAGAGATTATCACCTGAATCTGCAGTTCCCCTCAACTCTACAGAGCTTTTCACCAACTTTCAGCTCAACTTTATCGTTTCGGATCAGTCTCACTGCTCTCGTCAACTTTGTTTGTTGCTCTGATAAAACCACCATACAAAAACTGTAGAGCTGGAATAATCAATTTATTAATAAGTCAGAAATTTAACTGGCAACAAATTTAATTAAATTTCAATAGCTTCTGAAATGCTAAGATTTGTTTTTGTCTTGCTTCCAAGCAAGCAACAGTCACGGCCTCATCGATCTCAAGAACGCCTTCAAGGAACTTCGTCTAACTTGGAATAAATATCCACTTAGACTGAAGGATGAGCAGCAACAACAAAGGTCACTGTGACCTCACATCTGTCCAGTTCTCGTGAGCACGATACGTCAAGAAAGCCTGGAAGAAACTTCTTCAAATTTGGCACAAATGTCCACTTGGACAAAAGGATGAACTGATTAGATTTTGGAGGTCAAAGGTCACTGTGACTTCACATTTTTGGACATAACCCAAGATTTCATACATTAAATATGATGAAACTACACACAAATATCTCTTAGGATATTTTATCTTAATGAAGTGATGACATTTTATATCCAAAAAGGTCAAAGGTCAACGTCACTGTGACATCATAATGTTCAGCTCCCTATCAGTCCTTTGTCCTGCTCTGTAAAAATAGTCTCTAAGTGAAGACAGCATGTTTTTCACTGGAAATTATTTACTGGAGTCGTACTTGCCAATTATGATAACTTCTACTTTGCAAAAAAATAATAATTTAATACCTTGGATGGATGCACACTGCAGCCTGCCTGGTTGGCGGAGGTATACAACTTGTGAGGAAATTACACATATTTTTCACTATTTTCTGACATTTAATAGACATAATAACAAATCAAGCCAATAGTTGTAGATGACTCAATAAAGAGCTGCAACCCGAACTACCTGCCCAGCATCAAAAGACTGCAGAAAGACAACTGTAGCTGATTTAGAAAGTAAAACAGCTAAAGCAGCAGCTAAAGAGCCAGACATCTTTCTCAGTGGTTGGTGGAGACCAAAATAGAGGTAAAAGAAGAGTGAATATTGGACTCACGTTGATGCCATAAAAACTTTGAGCTGATGATGGTTGCTTTTCGCAATTTGGCCCCCCTGCGAGTTTTTAAGACACTTGCTAGAAGACAGACAAACAAACAGAACCAGAATTACGATGGATCAGTAGTACTGCAGATCAGAGAAACAGGGTTGGGTCGCACACAAGATTCAGAAACCGTACACCCACCTCCCTGACCACACTGCCTGCACAGCAGCAGCCAACTGTGGACTACACCACTGACATTCCAGCTGGGTCTAATTTGGCTGCTTTTCTCCCCCCTTCTGTAAATTTTATTATTATTTTTAATCATAACTGTTTCCTCTTGCGGTCATGTTAATATCTGGAAATACACTCCCGCAGCCTCAGATCACTCAGAAGTGTTTGCGTGGTGTGTGATTAAGGGCGCCTGGCGAGCCTGAAGTCCGGCCTTCGCGTGGGTAGGCAGAGACAGCAGCAGTGGCAAGACTTTCCAGGAATATCTCAAATAAATCAGGTGTGATAGCTGAATGGAAAAAACGGCCCATTTTCCATGTCCACTTTCCAAATATTCCTTCTACCAGGAAATCCAAGGTTTAACACCTTTTGTCATAGAACACTTCTGCTGCTATTTCGAACTAAGGACAAGAAAAAAAGATTTTGTCTGCGAGTGTAAACAACATCTATTTTCCACGGGTTTGTTTGTTGTATTTTCCCAGGCAACAACAGAATCATCCGTTTACGCACCTCCGTCATGCTATCAGCCACCCGCCCTCCTCCTGCTCTCATCCTCCCCAAGCTTTTCCAATACATTCTCAACAACACTCTTTGAGTAATTGTAGTGGTTAACGCAGCAGGCCAGATATCCAAACAGGAAACAGGAAAAAGTGCCGAAATTATTCCGATCAAGTGAGATTGGATGATGGAAAACAAGGGAAGAGGAGACATGAAAGGAGGGTCAGAAAGTGCACTCTTGAAGTCGGCTTCACACCGCTGCTTGTTTTGATTGCGGTGATTAAAAATGGACAGCTGAAGACCCAAAGTCACAGACTCATCTTGATTTTATCACAGCCGAGATTTTAATCCTCTGGAATTATTTTTAGCTCGGTGCAGCGGTGTTATCAGAGGTCTCCCGGTGACTGGATTCAGCTGTGAGGGATTATGTTGAGGTGAGAGACGGAGGTCTTTGCATGCAGACGGGCCCAGAGTGCGGTCATGCAGAGGTCTCCGCATCCACTCTGGGGCCGCTGCCATTAGGAGCCGGTCATACCGCTGGCCTGTCATGCGGTGTTGACGTTTGGATGGAGAAAATGTAAATGGAGTGTAATTTTTGGATGACAAATCTCTCCTCTTTCTCTCTCCTTTTTGTCATCTTCTGCCAGTCGTATCGATTCTGCAAATTAGTAAATATTGTCTTGTGAGGCATTACTGAGGGAAGTGGATTAGATCATGCTCCTTTCATAGCGCTCCCTCCTGTCTCAGTGCACTTGACCGTTCATTGCTTTGGTGAGAGGCAAACGAGTTATATAATTTTTTGAGGTTTGGTTGTCGGGTTGCCATTGGAAACAATATTAGGAGAATGATGAAGGTGAAACAAAGTACCTCAGCCCGAAGTCTGTCAGCTCACTGTTTGAAA
>JAJHUR010090477.1:0-25325 GCA_027495735.1 Lutjanus campechanus | reverse complement strand
TTATAGAGGTCCTGTGGAAGTCAATTCTGGACGTTCGGTGGACGTTTAAATCACATCTAGATTTAGACGTGTTTTACACGTCTAAATCTAGACGTTGCAAAAGCTTTCATATCTGGACCTCTGGTATACCAATTTTAGACCTGACGTCTAGTATAAATTTAGACGTTGTTTAGACGTATAATATACCTGAAAATGCTCGGTGGGTTTGCTGGACGTTGTATGGATGTCTTGTCCAGATGTGCTGTGGGTGTCAATGAAAATACCTATTATGACGCAATTATTGGATGTTTAGAAGACGTCCAGAATTGGCCATCTTTTCTTAGTGTCATATCAACTACATCTGGCTGTTAAATAGACATCCAGATTATGGCCCGTTGAAACGTCTACTTTTGACTATTTCTGGCTGTCTGTAGACGTCCAGACTTGGGCCAGCCAAACAGCTTTTATCCATGTCACCTAGCAACTACATCTGGCTGTCGCATGGACGTCCAGATTATGTCCTCTTGAAACGTCTACTTTTGACTATTTCTGGCTGTCTGTAGACGTCCAGACTTGGGCCAGCCAAACGGCTTTTATCCATGTCACCTAGCAACTACATCTGGCTGTTGCATGGACGTCCAGATTATGACCTGGACGGACAGACGTGATATCAACTTGTTTTAGACATCTACAGACGTTGCTTGCTCAGTGGGTATCGGACTGGACGTGGATGAGAGCACAGATCTCTCTGTGAAGAGGCAGCTAGATCTGCATGTCAGGTATTATTAAGTTGAGAGGACAATAATAAATGACTGAATCAGTAATACACATATGTTGAAGATGTCTTTTTAACAATGTTTTTCAGATATATGAACGCAGAAGGCCAACTCTACGGCCAGTTTCTTGACCTTGTGCATGTTACTGATGGGAAGTCAGACAGCATTGTCACAGCCATAAAGGAAGTGCTGGACAAAAAGAAGTCCCAACCGAAAAACTGTATGGATTGGGAACAGATGGAGCTGCTGTGATGACTGGTATGAACTCGATTGCAAGCAGAGTTTATTTTACTGCATGTTTCACATTATAACTAGTGAGCATGAGGTTAGAGAAAACATGAATTTGTTACGTGTTCTGATATATTATTTGGTGAGAAAGGTGAGATCATAGAAACACATACTTTTAAAAGGGACTACGAGGAGTTTTGGAAAGCAAAGTGTTTTCACACTACGCGAGCCTACCACTAACCACTGAATAATAATAACAAAATAACTATAAAGACAAAACGATATGTTTATCGAAAATTGACACATTAACAAGTGTGGGTGATGTAGATTCATCCATATTAATATGAGACCTTTTTATAACCAAAAGCAAACTCCTCAGGGTCTCTTTAACACTGGGCATTATTGTGCATGGACATACTTTCTGTCTCAATCTTTTATCTTAACAACTGAAATATTTTTTAGCAAGTGAAGGACACACGCTGGCTGTCTCAGCACCTGGTAGTCAGCACTCTGCAAAGAAACCTCAGTGCAGTACTGGGTGCCTTGGTGGAGGAGACAGAAATCAACAAGTGTCCAGTAGCCAAGGGTCTCTATGGATTCTGCTCCACCTATCAGTTTGTTGCAGCAGTGTATCTCCAGGCTGATGTGTTGCTACATCTTGCTCGCCTGTCCAAAGTTTTCCAGAAGGAAAATGTCAACTTCTTGGCAATAAAAGAACAGTTCCATTAATCTATTACTTTAACATGTTTCTCTCTTAATACAAGAGTACAAAAAACAATTTTTGTGACTGCCTTTTAGGTCCCAGTGACAATGGCATGCCTGAGAGCCATCAGGGATGCTGGTGATACACAGCCGCTTGGATCATTCTTGGCCCGGCTCCACAATGACCTTGATGACCCTGCAGGATTAGGGGCCTTTGAAATCCGCCATGAAGAGGAGAGGGGAAGGAGAGGCAGAGGCCAGGTTGAGGACAACAGAGACATGCTCTGGTCCTGGTTCAGGACACAGGTAACTAAATTTACAACTGAGTTAGTGGAGTAGTTCAGTGTTGAAAAGTTACCTTGAAATATTTTGAGTAATTGTATCTTATTTTTTTCTTGTCTGTCCTGTTAACTTATCACTTTTCATCTATGTATGTTATTATTGTTTTTGTGTTATTTTATTTTCAATATATTTTGTATTACAGGGCACTTCTGGGAAGGAGACCTAACTCTTAGTGTCTGACCGATAGGGAATTTTTGGCCCAATAACGATAACCGATTTTAGAGGGGGGCAATCACCGATAACCGATATGCAACCGATATAGTGAATTTTTGAGCTGGAATGAAAACAGGCCTTGGATTGTGCAAAGATTTTGCACCGATATGATTATGCAAGGGTACAGTGACAGTAGTACAGACAGCTGCTTTCTTACACCAATGTCATATTGCCTGACCCTAGCATGTGACGTCATGTGATTGGTGCGTTCGGCTGCGCCCACACAGTACACTGCATTTACAGTAAAAGTAGTAAAAGATATCTAGACAGGTAACGACTAAAACAGTGATAGGAGGAGACATACAAAGCATAGAAGAGAAGAAGACAAGGAGGAGACCACTATTGTATTTCTTATGTATGTAAAAATACGTTTTTACAGTGTTTAAAGCCACGAGCTAACAGCCCGTTTTAATCCACTGCTGCTGCACCGGCTAGCAGCGCCGAAAAGAGCCGACACACGTCTACTAACCGACGGATTTCAACTGCAGCTCAAGAATGATCTGATGTGAGCTTTCTTAAACAATATAGCAGCCATATGACTGTCAGAAATTCAAAACGAACCGCAACCACTATTACCACCCGGACCTCAAAGTATTCACCTAAAGCTCACATCAGTCCACAGCAGCAGACACCGTCTGACTCCTCAGCCAGAGCTCATCACAGCTAGAAATATTTCTTACCTGACTCCACGTTTTCCACAGCGTTCAGTCAGGCTCAAAGTTCAGATTTAAAACGTTATAATCCACAGGTGTTATTATTCCCAAATCCGTAATCTTCCTCATCATCCCATTACTTCATCTCACAATTTGTGCGATAAAGTTTTTTTTTTTTTTTTACATCCATAAGAAATACAATAGTGGTCTCCTTGTCTTCTTCTCTCCTGTGCTTTGTATGTCTCCTCCTATCACTGTTTTAGTCGTTACCTGTCTAGATATCTTTTATTATTTTTACTGTAAATGCATTGTACTGTGTGGGCGCAGCCGAGCGACTAGTGCTCGGGTTCAATCCTTTTAACCATGCATTTGTATTAAACTGTACCCTTCTGTGCTTTTGTGCAAACCGCGTTCACAAACACGGGGAAATGAACACAGGACAATCCAATCCACAATTATACCGGTGGCATGTCATGTGTTGGGCTGTTTTTACTTTTTTGCTACTTAAATATGAACTGATCCCTTCATTCTGCTAATGTCACTCGTGTAATGCTACGAGACAACATCTGCGATCGTAAAGTTGCCTCGTAGTTATTAATTATACACGAAGGATCTTGGCCGGGGACACTTATGTTGAAAGGGGCAATGTAATGTGGCCTATTGTTCCAATGATGTTATCATGTTAACAGTTACTTATTTCATGAACTAACTTACCGTTGCTTGTGGCAAGAGGGAAAAAGTATTGCGATGCTGCTGTACTGGTCCGGTCAGTGAGTGATGTGGTGAAGAGTAGAGCGAGGGAGGGACTGAAATGTGAGCTGAGCTCAGCACGCTCTACTGGACAAAATAAATCATTACACCAGCACGTTCTTTATTCAGCACTTTTTTTTTCTATCGGCGAGACATTTCACAGATACGATAGAACCTCCGATCGAACAGGAGCCGTTCTATCGGGCCCCGATAAATCGGTGAACGATAATCGGTCGGACACTAATCTCCCTGTGTAAAGGTTTCAATTAATCAAACTCAGTATTCATTTTTTGTACCATGTTTAGGAAATGGTGCCATATCTGGATGGTCTCCTGGACAGCCTGGACAGGAGATTTGAAAACCTGGACATAATTGGCGCCTTCCATGTGCTGGGACCCAAGGCACTCAAGGAGGATGATGCTGTCATCACAGAAGACCTGAAGACACTGTCAACAAAATTCCTGCAGCAGCCTGAAGCCACTCTGCTGCAGGAATGGTCATCATACAAGCAGCATTTGAACACAGGAGCTTTTAAGGTAAAATGTTAGGTCCAAATTGATCAGCAGAAAGATGATGGAGGAACCTATTTAATGACATGTTGTCCCACTGTGTTTAAACTTTAATGTGTTTCAGGATATGGATCAACTGACTGCTATGGGAAAACTGTCATCCCAGAATGACGAATGGGCACAGCTGTATCCTTCAATGAGCAAGCTGGCAGCCATTGCCCTGACAGTTCCCATCTCCAGTGTAAACTGTGAGAGGGATTTTTCAACCATGAATAGGGTAAGACATTTATAATATATCATCAGACACAAACTAGAAACAATTTTAAAATGATTAGGGTGTAGGACATTGAGAGAAACAATCCCATTATTGTTTCTATTTGTAGGTGAAGACTAACTTGAGAAACAGGCTGCAGGGGGATCACCTTGCAGCATGTATGCTGCTGAGCATCAACGGGCCACCTCTCAGGGAACTTCCATACAACAGAGCCTTAGAGCTGTTCTATAAAAAACCGAGAAAAATCCATTGTTCTGAGCCTGGGTGCAAACTTTGCCACTGATTACAGCCCCGTCAAGAAATTATTATTTATTTATTTATTTATTTATTTTTAAATTATTTTATTGTTGTATTTTTGTTATTATTTTTTATTTTTACATTCAGCCTTTTAAAAAGCCATTTTCCATGCCAGCCATTCAATAACAAGGGGCATTATGCTGGGCATAAAACTAAAATCTGCAGTCAAGTGTCATTTGTTTACGCCGCCACGGCTCCCCGGAGAGCTTGCTGAAAAAGATCCTAGAGGAAACACTGATTCATCATCGTCCTCCACTCTGAACCAAGACAAACCAGCAACAAAGATCATGCTTACAAAACTACCATGTTGATAAAAAAAAAACATGAGTCTCCCTCTGAAAATCACAAGACAGTGACATACTCACAGAATAACCCCAGCACACAGAGCAAAGTGTGCCCCATCCTCACATCCAGCACCGACACTGTTGCTCTGCTTCTGACCAAATGTTCCACTTTGTATTTATAATAAAAGTTACATTTAATATAAATGTGACAGCTCAAGTTTAATCCAGCTTCTCAGTAGAGCTGACAGTCTCTTCTTCCTTCACTTACTCAACCACAGTGACTTTGACCGCAGCCTACCTGCTGTTCACACTTCCTGCCCACTACAAACATATATTTATGATTAACCCTTTATTTAAACAGGTAGTCTCACTGAGACTGGAATGTCTTTTTCAAGAGACACCTGTGTACAAAATAACATATACAGTTTAAACACAGACAGACAGACAGACAGATCATTTTAAAGACACTCAGTAGATATTGAGGGAATAAATCAACCACAAATGAGATTAAAAGTACATAAGTACAACCTTTTAAAATGTTTGAGTGAAATAAGAGAATGTAAGTTCATCTTTTTCTGGGGCTCATTCCATTTATGAGCAGCAAAGTACTTGAACCCACTTTTGCCCAATTCAGTGTGAACAAGAGGTACAATTCAAGTTAGAATGTCCTGAGACCTGACATTGTAAAGACAGAGTCTAAATGTAATCAGTTTTATAAATAAACAACATGCACTGCTGCTCCCTCCTGCTTGTTAAGGAGGACCAGCCCACCTTTTTCATATAAGACACAGTGGTGAGTATGAAATGTGTCACCTGTGATGAACCGTAACACACTGTGATATACTGTGAGTCAGGAGGCTTTAAGGTGGAGGGAGAAACATGCATGTAAACAATATCACAGTTTACTTGTCCCTAAAAAACAGCATCAACAGTAATAACTGCACAGAGCATTGACTTGACATATTTTAATGGTTCATTTCTGCATGTTATTCAGTATATGTCCACTATTCTTGCATCCACAGTGCCTGTATTGCAGTGAGGGTGTGTGTTGTGTATTTACAGTGCTCTCAGAAAGTTTTCAGACTCATGCAACTTTTTCACATTCTGTTATGTTGCAGCTTTATGCTAAATTAGTTTATATTAATTTTTCCCTCATCAATCTACCCTCATGAAGAAACTTCATCTGCTGCTGCATCTGTTGCTGCCGCTGGCCGGCCCAGCTTCTGAAAGAGTCCCAGCAAGAACTGTTGGTGATTCACGTCTCAAGATACCACCCAAAATCTGTGGTGATCAAATAATGGGTTCAGATATGATGGTATTTTATTAATGACCACAAGGTGACGCTAGTGGTGTTGTTCTTCAATATGTCATGCACATGCTTATGGAGAGGCTGTGTATGAAGTTTCATCTCATTAAAGATGACAGAATGTATCATGTTTTACTGTTACTGTAGTGCCCCCTGTGGGTAGAGTTACATGAAACTTTACACACTTGTGTAATGTGGCTGTACAAACAACATTCATTAATTTGAAAGTGATAAGCTTTGTTGGGGCTCATGTACTAAATTTGTTGATGACTGGATGTGACAAAAGTAGCAAAAATGTGTTTAAAAAATCCAAAATGGCAGAAACTTTTTATGAGCAGAAAAGGCCGTTGTCTGCTTCCTCCAAAGAACCCACTGTACAAAAATCTTTCTTCTTCTCCTTAAAGTGATACTCCACTTTGTGAGAATAAGCCATTCAGTATGTACTCACCACTATGCCGATGTGATGATGGGTGAGGGTCTTCAGTTCACAAAACAATCTTGGAGTTTTAGGAGAAACAGGGTTGCAGCCTCATCCAGTACAATGGCAGTGAATGGTTAGTGTTACGGCCACCGCAGTGCCTGTCTTGTGTGTGTGTGATGTTTTGCTGTGTAGTTAACTGTGCTTATTCCAGTGTGTGAGATCCGGTCTGTGATTGGCTCCAGCTGACGGAGGTGTGTGGTCACACCCGCGCTATCTGGGTTGTTGATTGGTGTCGTCGTCGCTCCGTCCACCAATCGCTGGGGAGCAGCTGGGCCGACGCTATATAAGCTCGACGAGGATGACGTTCGAGGCAGCTGACTGTAGACGGCAGCTCGCCACATGTGCCTTTGGTTGAATGAATTGTGATTTGTACGGTGTTATACGAGGCACGTAGATTTTGTGATTTAGGTCTGGGCCAGGAGTAAGTTTCAACAACTGATAACGATCTCACACACTATAGCATAATCTGTTTGACTACACTAGGCATAGGGGTGCTGTTTCCCCCTGTATTTAAGTTTTAAGCCCTTTTAGGATTCTAGGATAGCGGTTTTGTTTATTGGTTTGGGTTATTTAGATGTAGTTGTTAAGCTCCATTTTAGGGGGTTCTCTTTTGGTTATAATTGTTTCTTTGTTTTGAGCAGCACCCGTCGGTCCTACCTAATTAGTTTGGTTTCTCTCATTTGTTTGTCAATTATTCGTCCCTGTGTTAATAAATAACTTTACTTTACCAATTACAGCTGGTTTATGTTCCTTCCCTTTTCCACCACGAGCTAAGGGTCGTAACATAAATGGGGGCTCGTCCGGGATAATTTTTAATTAAAGATTCCGGGATAAAGTTGTTTATTAGTATCGAGGTTGGTTAATTGACCTTTGAGAAAGGTGAGTTGATTGTAATTGGGCAGACGCAACTATGTTTGACCTAAATTCTTTTCTGGCGGCACCTTCGCTTGATCAAATTCATAATTGTCGTAAAGATGATTTGGCTGAAATAGCGAACCACTTCGAAATCGCCTATTCAAAACAGTTGTTAAAGAGAGAGCTTAAAGCTCTGATTGTTGGCCGACTGGTGGAAATGGAACTGATTGAGGCACCGGAGCAACTAGAGTCAGCTGTGTTCGAGGAAGGCACCCTCGGTGAAGGGAGGGGTGACCAAAAGCTGGTGAGCCTGCCTGATGCAGCAAAAGCAGCTGCGGGAGGAGAGGAGGAGTGGAGGCCAAGAACTCCTGTAACCTTGCCTCGCTTTGAGCCTCTCTCTCCAACCGGCTCTGATTCCAGAGATGGGGCGAGGCTGAAAGTACGCCTTGCTCGTCTCCAAATGGAGTCGGAGGAAAAAGTCAAAAACCGACAGGCCCAGCTGCAGTACCAGCTTGAGATCCGTAAGCTGGAAATAGAGGCTGACAAAACCATACGGCTTCGCAAGCTTGAGCTGCAGGCTCAGAAGGAGGCTCCTGCACCACCCGCATCCGCAGATGCCTCAGGTATGCCTTCCGCTTCCACCAGTTCACCACACTCTGCCTTTGATATCAGTAAGCACGTTTCTTTGGTGACCACATTTCGTGAGTCTGAAGTGGATTCCTATTTTAGCGCGTTTGAGCGTATTGCTTGTGCTCTGCGATGGCCAGCTGATGTTTGGCCCTTATTGTTGCAGTGTAAAGTCCATGGGAAAGCACAGGAAGCAATCGCTGCACTCCCCTTGGAGGACAGTCTCGACTATGATTTGGTTAAAGCTGCTATTTTGCACGCCAATGAGTTGGTCCCCGAAGCATACAGGCAAAAATTTAGAAATCACAAAAAATCCCCCAATCAGACCTATGTTGAGTTCGCAAGGGAAAAGGGAACACTGTTTGATAAATGGAGCGCCAGTTGCAAAGCTCATGATTTTGAGTCTTTACGGGAACTGATGTTGTTGGAGGAATTTAAGAAATGTCTGCCTAATCGCATTGTGGTTTATGTAAATGAACAGAAGGTTAAGTCACTCTCTGCCGCTGCTGTGTTAGCCGACGAGTATGTGCTGACTCACAAGACTGCTTTCCCGTCAGTCTCTGCTGAGAGGCCTCGTAATACTCCGGCAGCGCAGCATAGCCAGCCTAAAATACAGAGCAGTATGAGGGATGATAGGGAGTGTTATTATTGCCACAAGCCTGGACATATTGTTGCCAACTGCCGTAGTCTCAAGCGTAGAGAGCAACAAGCGCCGTCTCCGAGCGTGCCGCAGCCGAAGGGCATCGGGTTAATCAAGGCGGAGCCGTGCGTAAACGCTCATTTTGGCAACGATGAAGCTATTGATGCGTGTTTCAAGCCATTCGTATTTAAAGGTTTGGTATCGTTAACAGGTGAGTCAGCTGATCAGCGCCCGGTGAGCATCTTGAGAGACACCGGAGGCTCACAGTCGGTAATATTGGTCTCTGCGTTACCATTCACTGATCAGTCTGCCTGCGGTTACGGGGCCGTGTTGCGTGGCATTGAAATGGGTTACATTCCCAGGCCCGTACATCGCGTACACTTGCAGTCAGAATTGGTTACTGGTTTTTTCCCCACTCGCTGTTTGTCCTGCGTTGCCAATTAAAGGTATCACGCTGCTAATGGGTAATGACATCGCCGGTGGTAAAGTCACTCCTGCGCTGGAAGTGCTGGATTCTCCACAGCTCATCGAGTCTGGTAATAGAGCACCCACACACCCTGAGCTATTCCCTGTTTGCGCAGTAACTCGCGCGCAGGTTCTCAAAAATAAAAGTAAAAACGATGATGATGATGATGTTTCTCTGTCTGACAGTATGCTTATGTCCGCCTTTTCAGACGACTGTACACCGGAGAACGAGACGGAAAACGCGGTTGTGTCTCAGTCTCCCCGCGAGGCGAGCACCGAGCCGGTGCGCGCCGCCAGCCCGGTTATGTCACCTTCTAAGGGCCTTACTCTCCCGATAACCCGAGAGCGTTTGTGCGCCGCTCAGAAAGCTGACCCAACACTGAAAAAGTGCTTCGCCAATGTGGTAAGTGCCGACAAAGCAAGTGGTGAAAAGGTAGCCTATTTATTTAATAAAGATGTTCTGGTGCGTAAATGGTCTCCTGTTACCGCTGACTCTGATTTGAGTTCTGTTTATCAGATAGTTGTGCCTGCTGTGCTCCGCCCGCACATATTGTCTGTAGCGCATGAGAGCCCGTGGTCAGGACATTTAGGGGTGACAAAAACATATCAGTGCATTCTCAAGCATTTCTTTTGGCCCGGTCTAAAATCTGACGTATCTAAGTATTGTCGTTGTTGCCATGTCTGCCAAATTGCAGGAAAACCGAATCAATCAATTCCGCCAGCTCCGTTACATCCAATACCTGCAATAGGAGAACCGTTTGAGAGGGTATTAGTGGACTGTGTTGGCCCTTGGCCCCGCACTAAAAATGGAAATCAATTCCTACTCACCATCATGTGCGCAGCCACTCGTTTCCCTGAAGCCGTGCCATTGCGTAAAATAACCTCCAAATCAGTGGTCCATGCATTAACTAAATTCTTCTCCACCTTCGGTCTCCCTCAGGTAGTTCAAACCGATCAAGGCACAAATTTTCAGTCGAAGCTTTTCAAACAAGTCCTTGAAACTCTGAAAATAAATCATGCCGTCTCTAGTGCGTACCACCCCGAATCGCAGGGCGCTCTAGAGCGGTGGCACCAGACATTAAAATCTATGCTCCGAAAATACTGTCTGGAGTCTGGGAAAAGTTGGGATGAAGGGGTTCCGTTTGTGTTGTTTGCAGCCCGTGAAGCTGTTCAGGAATCCCTAGGATTTAGTCCCGCGGAGCTTGTATTCAGCCACACTCCTCGCGGGCCACTTAAATCCTTAAGAGATGAGTTGTTGTCGGAAAACTCTGCAGATAAAAATGTGCTAGATTATGTAAGTCAGTTTCGTGAACGTCTGCATCGTGCTAACTCATTAGCAAAAGAGTCTCTGCCTTCCTCACAGCTGGTGATGAAGCGTCACTTCGACCGCTCCGCTGTTCTGCGACGCTTCGAGCGAGGAGATAAAGTTTTGGTGTTATTGCCTATTCCTGGCTCGTCTCTCTCTGCTAAATTTTCCGGTCCATATGAAATTCATGACCGTCTGAGTGGTACTACAGTAATTATGTTATCGGCACCCCTGATAGAAGAAGGAAAAGTCGCGTGTGCCATGTTAACATGTTGAAGTTGTATCATTCCAAAGTTGTGCCCAAATCTGAGACTGAAAATCCCCTGTTGTCTGACGTCTGTGGCACCTCTGCGCTGATTGTGTCAGAAACGTCAGACGTCTGCGATGAAAATGATGGTTTGATGGTGCGTCACTCAGCCCATCAAAGCGCTCGGTTGCCAAACTCTGAAATGCTGAAAGTGTTGCCGTCTCATTTAGTTCACTTATCAGACGAGCAGCAGCGTGATGTAATAGAGTTGATAAGTCATTTCCCGTGTCTTTTCAGCGATGTCCCGAGCCATACCAATGTTCTCGAACATGATATTGATGTTAAAGGAGCGAGACCCATTAAGCAGCATCCATATCGTGTTAATCCCATGAAGCGTGCGTTGATGAAAACTGAAGCTGAGTACCTGCTGCAGCATGGACTAGCCACGCCCAGTTCTAGTCCCTGGAGCTCACCTTGTCTATTGGAGGATAAATCTGACGGTTCGCCTCGATTTATCACTGATTTTCGTAAGGTTAATGCCACCACAGTCCCCGACTCATATTCTCTCCTGCGAATGGAGGACTGTATTGACAATTTGGGATCGGCCAAATTTGTGAGTAAATTAGACCTGCTCAAAGGCTACTGGCAAGTGCCCTTAACAGATCGCGCCTCCCAGATTTCAGCGTTTGTGACTCCAGATCACTTTTTGCAGTATACCATCATGGCTTTCTGCATGTGCAACGCTCCAGCCACGTTTCAGCGACTGGTGAACACTGTTTTGGCCGGCTTAAAGAACTGTAATGCGTACTTGGATGATCTGATTGTGTACACCACCACTTGGGAGGAGCACATTCAGATCCTTGAGCAGGTGTTCACTCAACTCGCTGAAGCATTGCTGACGTTGAATCTGGCAAAATGTGACTTTGGACAGGCCACTGTCACCTATTTAGGGAGACAGGTGGGCCAGGGCCAAGTGCGCCCCGTCGGAGCAAAAGTGGCGGCGATCGTAGAGTGTCCGGTTCCAACTGCTAGGCGTGCGCTCCGCAGATTCCTAGGCATGGCAGGTTATTATAGGAGTTTTTGTCGCAACTTCTCGACCGTGGTCCACCCGCTGACAAATCTGCTCAGTCCTAAAGTAGAGTTTGTGTGGACTCCTGAATGCCAGCATGCCTTCGAAAGTGTGAAGTCTCTCCTGATCCATGCTCCTGTACTCGCAGCGCCGGACCTCTCCAAGCCGTTTAAAGTAGAGGTAGATGCCAGTGCTGTGGGGGCAGGTGCCGTGCTCTTGCAGGAGGATGGTGATGGGGTTGACCATCCTGTGTGTTACTTTTCGCGAAAGTTCCACAAGCACCAGTTACATTGCTCCACCATTGAAAAGGAGACACTTGCTTTGTTGTTAGCACTGCAGCACTTTGAAGTGTACGTGGGTTCCAGCTCTGTGCCCGTTGTAATACTGACTGATCATAACCCTCTCGTTTTTCTGTCCCGCATGTACAACCATAACCAGAGACTCATGCGGTGGGCGTTGATTGTGCAGGATTACAATCTCGATATTCGTCATAAAAAAGGGTCAGATAACGTCATAGCTGACGCGTTGTCCAGGTTGTGGTAAGTATAACGTGTATTAGGTTACAATACCTATAGGTTTGTGTCTTATGGGGAGGGGTGTTACGGCCACCGCAGTGCCCGTCTGGTGTGTGTGATGTTTTGCTGTGTAGTTAACTGTGCTTATTCCAGTGTGTGAGATCCGGTCTGTGATTGGCTCCAGCTGACGGAGGTGTGTGGTCACACCCGCGCTATCTGGGTTGCTGATTGGTGTCGTCGTCGCTCCGTCCACCAATCGCTGGGGAGCAGCTGGGCCGACGCTATATAAGCTCGACGAGGATGACGTTCGAGGCAGCTGACTGTAGACGGCAGCTCGCCACATGTGCCTTTGGTTGAATGAATTGTGATTTGTATGGTGTTATACGAGGCACGTAGATTTTGTGATTTAGGTCTGGGCCAGGAGTAAGTTTCAACAACTGATAATGATCTCACACACTATAGCATAATCTGTTTGACTACACTAGGCATAGGGGTGCTGTCTCCCCCTGTATTTAAGTTTTAAGCCCTTTTAGGATTCTAGGATAGAGGTTTTGTTTATTGGTTTGGGTTATTTAGATTTAGTTGTTAAGCCTCATTTTAGGGGGTTCTCTTTTGGTTATAATTGTTTCTTTGTTTTGAGCAGCACCCGCCGGTCCTACCTAATTAGTTTGGTTTCTCTCATTTGTTTGTCAATTATTCGTCCCTGTGTTAATAAATAACTTTACTTTACCAATTACAGCTGGTTTATGTTCCTTCCCTTTTCCACCACGAGCTAAGGGTCGTAACAGTTACCATGGATAAAACGTTAAAAAAAGAACACAAAACAAACACAAAATGTCTCTATCCTGCTTGTGTGGTGTAATCAAAGTGTCCGCGAGCCGCAACATTAAAAATTAACTGCAAAAGACGCCATTTACGCCATGTTTTTAGCAGAAATGTCAACTGTAGCATGTGGCCGGTAGGATGTAAACATGGCGTCGATCTCGCAGTTGACATTTCTGCTAAAAACATGGCCTAAATGGCATAAATGCTACGTTTTATCCGTGGTCACCATTCACTGCCATTGTACTGGATGAGGCTGCTACGCTGTTTCTCCTAAAACTCCAGGATTATTTGGTGAACTGAAGACCCTCACCCATCATCACATTGGCATAGTGGTGAGTACATACTGAATGGCTTATTCTCACAAAGTGGAGTATCACTTTAAGGTTCATGACTTAATTAGCTGAAAATGTAAAACGCTTAATAATCAACCACATGGTGGCATTATTGAGCACATGCTTTAATATGCTGAGTATTGCTCAACATATGATGTCTTTAGCATGTAGAGTATTTGACATATTGATGAATATATGTGCACTCCCATAGACCCATATTCATATATTTTTGAGTATGTTTAAGCCCCCAAAAATGCAATTAATTTTTTGGGCAGTCTGAGCAAAAACAATAGGGCCTTGCACCTACGGTGCTCGGGCCCTAATTATAGAGGACTTTCTGTTGGGTTTAGCCTATGGGTGCAAGAGACTTTTTTGTCCATCTGCGTGTGCCCACCGATTTTCGTGCATATTGGTGAAACGTCCTATGGGGGATACTGTTAAAAATGGGCGTGGCCAAGCCATTTAGGCACGCCCGCTGCTGAAATTCATATATGTTAAGGCTTGGACTGTTAATACACGTGAAGTTTCAGGCAGATCTGACCATGTACAGTGCAGTTAAAGCAACTTCCTGTGTGCTGGTGAAACATCAACCTTCGCCATCCTCTCAGAGCAAAGCTGTTTGACGATATGTCATGATCTTCACAATTTGGCATTACCAAGGTCTGAAGAGCTGTCTGAGTAGATTTGAGGTGGATATGTTTAACATGCTTGGAGCAGCCATCAAACTCTAAAACATGTTGTTTCCTGTTGCCAGCAGGGGGCGGTATCACAATCATGGAATTTTGTGATATAGATGTGTTCAGGGCAGGACTACTATCACACATGTGCAGTTTGGTGTATATCAGACCATTAATGCTAAACATATAGCAACTTCGTGTTTCATGGCGAGACACCAAACTTCGCTGCCATCTCACAGCCAAACCGTTTGACGATGGAAAAATCTTTTGATACCTTTTGATCACAAAGCAGCTGGCGATTTTGAAGCAGTTCTGATGAATCCTGTAGGAGGAGTTCGTTAAAATACGACGCGTGGAAAATGCCAAAAATGACCACGAAATTCAAAATGGCTGACTTCCTGTTGGGTTTAGCCTATGAGTCCCAGATACATTGTTGTGCATCCGGGCATGATCTATGTGTGTAGCGATTTTCGTGCATGTCAGTGAAACGTGGTGGTAATGGCGGTGTTTAGAGGGCGTGGCCAAACCATTTGGCCAGGCCCATTGACGAAACTCATATCACACATTGGGACCCAGACTATTAACAAGCATGTGAAATTTCAGACAGATTCGATCAAATACACTGAAGCTAGGGTCACTTCGAGTGTTTTGTGAAACGTTGACCTTCGCCATGCCGTCAGGGCAACGCCGTTTGACAATCCATCACAATCTTCATGATATAGCATCGCCAAGGTCTTAAGGCCTTTCAGACCAGATTTGAGCTGGATATGGTCAGTGTGCTGGGAGCAGCACTTCACAGTGTAAAACATGTCATTTCCTGTCGCCAGCAGGGGGCGCTATGACAAACGCGGAATTTTGTCATGTAGCTGTGGCGGGACTATTATGAATCATGTGAAGTTTGGTGAAGAATGGACAATGTAGTCCAAACTTATAGCAATTTCGTGTTTCATGGCGAAACGTCAAACTTCAACAATAGCACAATCTTTTGATAACTTTTAATCACAAAGTAGTGTAGATGGTAGCCAGTGATTTTGAAGTCTTTATGATAAATCCTGTAGGAGGAGTTTGTTAAAATACATGTGGAAAACGCCAAAAATGACCACGGAAATCAAAATGGCTGACTTTCTGTTGGGTTTAGCCTATAGGGTCCCCAGACTTTTTTGTGCGTCTGGGCATGATCTATGTGTGTACCAATTTTCGTGCAAATCGGTGATACGTGCCGGTAATGGTTGCGTTTAAAGGGCGTGGCCAAGTCATTTTGCCACGCCCACCAACAAAAAGACATGACACATACATTTTCACCAAGACTGACGTGTGTGCCAAATTTGGTGAGTTTTTGAGTATGTTTAAGCCCCCCAAAATGCAATTCATTTTTTGGGCAGTCTGAGCGAAAACAACAGGGCCTTGCACCTACAGTGTTCGGGCCCTAATTAGCGTGAACAGTGACCACGTTTAAAACATAAAAAAGAGAACACAAAACAAACACAAAATGTCTTCATACTGCTTGTGTGGTGTAATCCAAGTGTATGTGAGCCGCAACATTAAAATTTAAACGTTAGCGGTTAAATTTTAATGTTGCGGTTCACGGACACTTGGATTACACCAGAATCAGAATCAGAAACGGTTTTATTGCCAAGTAGGTTTTTGCCTACCAGGAATTTGTTATGGTACGTTGGTGCATACAAACATAATACCAAAATTGTGCTGTTGGAGAACAAAGTGACTAAAGTGTGCAATTTAAAAGATGAACAGATATTGTAATGTGCAGAAGAACAGATATTGCCATGTGCAAGAATTACATTAATGTAACGTATAAGTCAGAGGGGTGGATGGGGGGGCAGTGAGGACAGTCGCAGAGGGAAAGAAACTGTTCTTGTGGCGTGAGGTTTTGGTCCTGATGGATCGCAGCCTCTGGCCGGAGGGGGGTGTCACAAGCAGTTTGTGTCCAGGATGAGAGGGGTCGGCTACAATCTTACCTGCACGCCTCAGGGTCCTGGAGTTGTACAGGTTCTGCAGGGATGGCAGGTTGCAGCCAATCACTCTCTCGGCAGAGCGAATGACACTCTGCAGTCTGCCCTTGTCTCTGGCAGTAGCAGCAGCGTACCAGGTGATGATAGAGGAGGTGAGGATGGACTCAATGATGGCAGAGTAGAAGTGCACCATCATTGTCTTTGGCAGGTTGAATTTCTTCAACTGCCACAGGACGAACATCCTTTGCTGGGCTTTTTTGATGAGGGAGCTGATGTTTAGCTCCCACTTCAGGTCCTGTGTGATGATGGTGCCCAGGAAGCGGAATGACTCCACAATGTCAACTGGGTGATGGAGGTAGGTGGGGCTGGGCTCTTCCTGAAGTCCACAATCATCTCCACTGTCTTTAGAGCGTTGAGCTCCAAGTTGTTCTCACTGCACCAGGTCACCAGTCGGTCGATCTCTCACCTGTAGGCCGACTCATCCCCACCAGAGATGAGTCCAATGAGGGTGGTGTTCTCCGCGAACTTCAGGAGCTTGACGGACTGATGACTGGAGGTGCAGCTGTTGGTGTACAGGGAGAAGAGCAGAGGAGAAAGAACGCAGCCTTGGGGGGATCTGGTGCTGATGGTCAGGGAGTCGGAGACATGCTTCCCCAGCTTCACATGCTGCCTCCTGTCAGACAGGAAGTCTGTGATCCACCTGCAGGTGGAGTCGGGCACGTTCAGCTGGGAGAGCTTGTCCTGGAGCAGCGCTGGGATGATGAAAGTGGATGTTGAAAGCGGAGCTGAAATCCACAAACAGGATCCTGGCATAGGTTCCTGCAGAGTCCAGGTGCTGAAGGATGTAGTGGAGGGCCATGTTGACAGTGTCGTCTACAGACCTGTTGGCTCTGTAGGCGAACTGCAGGGGGTCCAGGAGAGGGTCATTGAGGGTTTTGAGATGGGACAGAAAGGCGCTCAAAGGACTTCATTGCCACAGAGGTCAGTGCGACGGGTCTGTAGTAATTGAGTCCTGTGGTCCTCGGTTTCTTGGGGATGGGGATGATGGTGGAGGTCTTGAAGCAGGCTGGCACATGGCATGTCACCAGTGAGGTGTTAAAAATGTCTGTGAACACTGGAGACAGCTGAATGGCACAGTGCTTCAAGGTGGAGGGAGAGACAGAGTCGGGTCCTGCTGCTTACGAGCAGGATGGAGATATTTTGTGTTTGTTTTGTGTTCTCTTTTTTACATTTTAAATGTGGTCACTGTTCACTCTAATTGTACTGGATTTGGCTGCAAGGCTGTTTTCTGCTGAGACTGCAGGAGTGTTGTGTGAACTGGAGATCTTCACCCATCCTCACATCAGCACAGGAGTGAGTAGATATTGAGTGAGTTTTCACTCTGTGGTGCACTATCCTTTTAAAATATATTAATGCAAGAAGTAATCATAAATTGCATTGGGATTGTTTCTTCTTTATTCAGTTGCCTACCACAATCAATTTTAGGGCTGGGTATCGTTCAAAAATTTTCGATACCGGTACCGATACCTTCACTTCAATACCGGTTTCTGAACGATACTTTTTTCAATACCAGTTTCATAAAATCAGTTGTAACAAAAAGAAAATTACATTACACATCACAGTACAAATGTGTGGTGGGATTAGGGTTAAATTATTTTAAAAATGCACTCGGCTTTGATTTGTCTGTCTGTAATTATCACCATAGTCGTGTAATGTAATAATAATGATAATACTAATGATAATGGTAATAATATTAAAATCTTCAAACTTGTACTGTTCTATGTATATACTATACATACATTAGATCATTATACACTGCACAATATAATACACAACTACACTCTGTAGTCTGGCTCAATGTCCCGCCTACAGCACTATCTGATTGGTTAGAAGTTACGGTAATCAATCAGCACAGCAGGGTTGGGAGGGTTACTTTATAAACGTAATCCAGTACAATTACAAGTTACCTGTTAAAAATTGTAATCAGTAACTTACTCTAAGTATCACAATATTAAAGTAATGTACCTGACTAGTAATGTACTTTTAGTTACTTTTGGATTACTTCAATACCAAACATGCAAATAAAGAAAAGAGAATATAAATATAGTGTATATATGTATGTATATATGTGTATATATATATATATGTATATATATATATATATATATATATATATATATATACATATATACATATGTACATACATATATATGTGTGTGTGTGTGTGTGTTAGGTATTAACATGCTCCAGAGTTACCTACATGTACTTTCCCTGTCCTGGTGTCTGCATTGCCTGTGACATGAAATGCACAGGTGCTGACTTTAATTACAGGTGAGCCAAACATGATCATCTGCCGGAACTGATTTCCTTTGCACACAGAAGCAGTTAGCCTTAATGGTGCTGTGCCAATAGCCCTTTCTGGCAGAAATCATGCTATTATCACTAAAATCATGATTTGTTTCTTCCCTCTAAACCTACACAAGAAGGGCTTTTAAAGTGTTAAAAAGAGATTGGATGGTTACATGGGCGCCGACTTAAGTTGAACACTGGGGGGGCAAAAAATATGGGTCTATATAATGTTAAGGAGTGATGAGGTGAGGGGTAGAGGTTAATATTTTCTGAAATGACACATTTTGACCCATTATCACTTTAGTCTATTATCTGGTGGTATTTATACTTATTAGTGAGGCAGAAGAACATCATTTCAACATTAATCAACATTATTATGAACATAATATAAAGGTCAAATAATGCAGAGGATAAGCAAGAATATAAGACATGCCACAGTAGTCGCAGTATTGACAGGTTATTGAAAGGTTATTGACAGGTTAGCAAGCTAACAAACCTTAACTTTAGCTAACTGGATTTCTGTGTATTTCAACAAACGTTAGTGGTTTGTCTTCGTACCTCTAGATGTTTCTTTAAGTTGGACGTCGAGTCCCTGGATGATACAGCTGGGAATAATAACGTGCACTGTACTGTGATGTTGTTGTTGTTCCAATTTTCTGATTTAAATGCAAAATGATGCCCGAGTTTCCATCCAGTGAAAGCATTTTTCTCCTCAGCAGTGACCATAATGATGAACAGTCATTGGCGACTGTTTTAACGTCCTTATCTTACATTATGTTTACACACGGATCGAGGCTACGAGGGTGGTCGTTTCACGTGTTGGTTTGTTGTGGTGTTGTGTCATGAAGTGTCACAATGCGTGCGCACTGCATGTGTCTGCTGCATTGTTGTATATCCCGTTTGATTTTAAAATGTAATCCTGCTAAGTAATCCCCATTTTTATCAAATATACTGGTAATCCGATTACATGCTTTTTTCCTGTACTGTAACGGATTACAGTTACCTTTTTTTTGGTATCCTAATTACGTAACGCTGTTACATGTAATCCGTTACTCCCCAAGCCTGCAGCACAGACACACTGTCACAGACAGGGTGAGACACAGAGCTGCACCGGTGATCAGAGAGGGGCTGTGTAGAAGTTAAGACAGCTGATATCGCCAGATTTTCAATAATTATCACAGTTTTATGAACAGCATAGTTCCATCAGTGAAAAAAGTCATGGTCTGGATTTCACTCAAGGCGATGTGACGGATTTTAAATCAGTTGCTCTTCACAGAGATGCGCTGCATACAGCAGCAGCTGTCCTGTCTTTTGAGATTTTGGGTATTATAACTTATACAAAAGAAACTGACAGTAAAACTATGATGCTCACTCATGTAGACCGCGGATCACATGCGTACCGAACCGTGGAAAGCGACCCGTATGAAACACGGGCCAACTGCGATCCGTTGCACCACTATTCACAACACAGGTACACGTGAACCCCTTCTGTGGGCGTAACCACATGAGTATTTTTCCTGCATGCCTCAACCACATGTAATGTTACAGCCAATCACCGGCAGCATTATCAGCTCTTGATTATGTGATTAACGCCTCGGGACCGAAACTTGGCACCGAAAGACAAGACATCTTTTGATACTGGCACCGACTGAAGCATAAAAAGAACCGAAGTTCGGTGCCCAGCCCTAATGAATGTGTTTATCCTTTTGATGCCAATTTGAGTTAACTATTTTTAACTGAAGTTCTATATTGTCTTTTATAGAGGAAGCATAAAAGTCCGCTGAAGAAATATAGTGAACTGACTACAGCAGCCTCCAAGAGAAAATCTGAGGCTGGGATGTCTTCCAGGAATCTCAAACAGATGAAGCTTGAAGAAACAAAGCAAGTCTATAAGAAGAGTGTCGACAAAGCAGTACTCAACTTTATTAGTTCATGGTCTCCAGCCCTTCTCTCTTTTTGAGCAGCCGGCATTTCAGAGCCTTGTCCAAGATCTGCAGCCAAACTGCACCGTCATGTCTCGAACCACTGTGCGGTGCAAGCTTGATAAAGCCACATTAGTGATGAAGAAGCAGGTGAAGGAAGCAATGAGGAAGATTCCATACATAGCCACAACAACTGATTGCTGGACTGTGAGGAGGAGGAGATTTATTGGCGTTACAGCCCATTGGCTGGATCCAAGCAGCTTTAAGAGGCATTCTGTTGGTCTTGCATGCAGGCAGTTAAAGGGCACTCACACATTTGACATCTTGGCAAGTGCGATGAATGACATACACTCAGAATATGAAATCCGTGAGAAGATAGTCAGAACCACAACTGATAATGGCTCAAACTTCATTAAAGCATTTCGAGTGTTTGGAGAAGATGAAAACAACAATGTTACTGCTGAGGAGGTAACTGATGAAGATCCAACACAAGATGATCAGGATCAGGATGAGGAGGTGGAATTCATTGATGTTGGCATCATTACGACTGAAGATGATGGTCTCCAGTACCAACTTCCGAAGCATCATCGGTGCGCTTGTCATTTGTTGAATCTGGTTTCTACAGTGGATGCCAATAACGCAAACAAGGTAGAGGCCTACAAGAAATTGTCGAGGTCGGCCTTCTCCAAATGTCAGGCTCTCTGGAACAAGACTGCAAGGTCCACTACTGCTGCAGAGGTGGTTGAAGAACATTGCAAACTTCAGCTGGTGCAACCTAACGTAACAAGATGGAACTCCTTTTACTTGGCTGTGGAGTGGATCCTGAGAATCCTCAAAGAACAAGGAGAGGGGGCTGTGAGAGCTGCCTGTGCTGCACTTGATGTTCCAATGTAAGTAGTAAATATTTGTTTGGGTGTTTCATTACCTACACTAATACTTAATACGATTACCCTATGCTGAACCTATAGAAATTATACCAAGTGAATCTGTCAGAAGCCTTGTAGAAAAGAAAAGTAATGGTTAATTCATTAAATGGTAAATGGTCTTCTATAGCACCTTTATCCAAAGCAATTTAAAATATGTTACATTCACCCAAACATTTTTTTGTTTTTGTGTGTGTTAGGTACAGTCCAGCTGACATTGCCTTTTTGGGTGAATATGCCAACACAATGGGTCCAGTTGCAAAGGCAATAAACCTACTTCAGGGAGAATCCAACATTCAGATGGGATGGCTGCTCCCTAAAATCAACACCCTCATCTCCAAGCTTGACAAAACCAGAGTGTTGCTGAGATTCTGCAAGCCACTGATCAGCTCTAAAGCACCAACATATCCATGTGCAGTAATGTAGTTTTGTAACAAACTAAACTAACCATCATCAAAAATACTGTGCTCAAACTCAAGAAATAGTTATATAAACATACAAATATAAATGTAAATAATAGATGACTTACAGATGATGCCGTTTTGTGGACTTTAAGGCAAAGGATTACGAGGATTGTCACACATATGCCCACTCTGCTTCCTGTTTCTCTAATACCTCACTTCCCCTTCAGTGCAGATACTTGCAATCCCCACAAGGTGGCGCTAAAGAACATATAAAGAACCCAAAACACTAATTCCAATAGATTCTTATTTCCATTTTTTTAAGTTAAATCAATCAATCAAAATTTTATTTATACACAGACGACCTGAGGAATTTAGCTGGTTCATTCCTTAAAAGCAAATTTGACAAATAACTAAGTGCAAGGCTATTAAGAGTTTTATAAACTAACAGGCAGACAATGCAATGATTTTTGAAAACTGGTATACATGTATAGCCTGATGATGAAAACTATTTGTTTGATTTAGGTCTCAGTTACATCAAGGAGCATCTTCCTGACCATGATGAGCCTCCTCTGTGGCAAACTGACTCCTCAAGTGCTTCTGATGAAGAGGATTTTTTCATGAAGCACGTACACACCCAGGAAACAACAACCAAACAACTTGATGCATACCTGGCATGTACAGCTGGAGGTATGGATATTTTAACATCTTACCCAGCTATATCCAGCTTGTCACTCAAGTTAAACACTGCCCTACCAGCCTCTGCTGCCTGTGAAAGGCTTTTCAGTGCAGCTGGATTGAGGGGTCATCCCTATGTCCCCCGGGTCCTATGTTCTCCGATCGGGGAACATAGGACCCTTTTTTTTTTTTTTTTAAAAAGGGTCCTATATTCCCTGCTGTTTCCCAAAAAGGTCCTATGTTCCCCACTTTGTATGTTTTATTTTTGTATGTTTTATATTTTAGAAAAAGGGTCCTATGTTCCCCGCTGTTGCCAGTTGATGAACAAACTGGGGAACTGTGATCCTAGCTTTTCCTTAACGGGTCCTATGATATTTAGGGCTTATTTTTCCACCATAATTTCCATAACTGCTGAATTGTATGACTAGAGTTAGGGTTAGGGATCACGGGGGTAGAGGTTAGGGTTAGGGGTTATTTACAGCCTATTCAAATAGCTACGAATCTGCATTCTGGGTGCGGATTCCTATCTAATATACTGGCACCCGGAATTGAAATCTGGTGGCGGGAATTTGATTCTGGTGGCGGGAAACCTGAACCTGGAATATCGCATTTTTCCACTAGATGGCGCCATAGAATAAGAAATAAAACATGAAACTTAGTTCTCTGGTTCTCTGGGACCCATGCTAGAGTACTTTACCCAGGAATGGAGCCTGATTTCCCGCATAGATGGCCTGGATGTCTGCCCTGGTGGTCCTGGAGGTGTCAGGGTGACATAGTGGAGGAGTGTAGCCAGGGATGGAGGCTCCTAGGCCCGCATGGATGGCCAGGGTCTTGGGCTTGGGGTCTGGAGGTCTTTGTGGACACTTTAGAGGAAAACTGACCACATCTGTCCCCGACGACCAGGGGTCCTCATGCCATTCCATGCCTTTTTTTTTCTCTGGAGGTCTTAGTTTGCATTCTCCAGGTTTGGGGTTATGGTGGATGAGCTCCAGGACATGGCTCCCTGAGGCCCTTGTGCCTTAGCGTATACCCAGGGATGGTTGCTCATACCCCCGCCAGGGGGGTATGAGAGGTATGTTCGTACCCAGAGACCCACACTTAAGCCCCCCACACTATCCCCACCGACCCCTGGGTCTGGAAGCTTCGTGCCCCTGGTACTCTGGGCTCAGGTGTGCCAGGGGCACCAGCTTGGTGTACCAGGGGCACGAAAGTTCCAGACCCCGGGACTTGGTGGGGATAGTGTGGGGGGCTTAAGTGTGGGTTCCTGGGTACAAACGGTGCTCTAGGTGCATGGAGAGAGGAGGACATGGTAGAGGAGTCTACCCAGGGATGGAGCCCCATATCCCCGCATGGGTGGCCTGGGTGTCAGGCCTGGAGGTCTGGAGGTCCATGGGGGCACTTTGGAGTTAAATTGACCTCATCTGTCCCCGACGACCAGGGGTCCTCTTGCCATTCCATGCCTTTTTTTTCTCTGGAGGTCTTGGTTTCCATCCTCCGGGTTTGGGGTTATGGTGGATGAGCTCCATGGAGAGATATTAGAATACAGCCTGGTGTGTCCCTTGCCCCTGCAGGGCAGCTGTGGTCCAGGCAAAGAAGGCATGTAGACTCTTATACCCTAAGAGGACTCTGAGTTGGGGATGGAGGCTCTGGGGATGGAGGCTCCTAGGCCCGCATGGAAGGTCCAGAGAGCCTGGGAGTTTGCTCTGGAGGTCCTGGAGCTGGAAGGGGGCATGCTAGTGTACTCTAGCCGGGGATGGAGGCTCCTAGGTCCGCATGAAAGGTCCAGAGAGCCTGGCTGTTTGCTCTGGAGGTCCTGGAGCTGGAAGGGGGCATGCTAGTGTACTCTAGCCGGGGATGGAGGCTCCTAGGCCCGCATGGATGGCCTGTGTGTGTGGCCTTACTCTTTCGCTGATTTGTAGCTCTTCTTCATCATTAAACTTCTCTTCTCTAGTGGAGGAGTGTAGCCAAGGATGGAGGCTCCTAGGCCTGCATGGGTGGTCTGGACGTCCCTGGAGGTCTAGGGGCACATGGTGGAGGACTCCACCCGGGGATGGATGCTCCTAGGCCTGCATGGAAGGGCCCTGGAGGTCCCTGGAGCCTCCACTTGAGTTGGAGTTTATGTCCAGGAGGTCCCTGGAGGTCTAGGGGGACATGGTGGAGGACTCCACCCGGGGATGGAGCCTCCTATCCCCGCATGGAAGGGCCCTGGAGGTCCCTGGAGGTCTAGGGGGACATGGTGGAGGACTCCACCCGGAGTGGAGCCTCCTATCCCCGCAGGGATGGCCTGGGTCCAGGGCCTGGGGTTCCTGGACCTCTCCGGCCTACACTCAATTGTACATTTGACTGCAGGCTTTCAGGTTTAAGTCAGTCCGGGTCAGGGGTTCTGGGGGTTTCTGGGGCCAAATTGGGGGGGAATTTGGGGCCAAATTGGGGGGTAGTCTGTGTCAGGGTGGTGGGTATGGGTCTGGGGGTCTGTGTATGTGTATGTGTGTGTGCAGCAGTGAAGGTTGGGGGGGAATTTGGGGCCAAATTGAGGGGAAATTTGGGGCCAAATTGTGGGGTATGTGGGGTTGATAAAGGCACTTCAACCTGGTGACATCCACCCTGAGACTGGGTGGACTGCATGGACTGGGTCTGTGGGTCTGGGGGGAGGGGGGGAGGGGGGGGGTTGTTAAAGTGACTGTACGGGTGGCTTTGGTGGATGGATGGATCTAAATTGCTCGAAAACGG
>JAJHUR010090476.1:1087-11938 GCA_027495735.1 Lutjanus campechanus | reverse complement strand
GGGTCTCTTCTTTGTGTTCTTCTTTCCACTCAGTGTTTTTGTTGGATTTTCTTTGTTGGACTTTATTTTACCTGGACTTCCAGCCGGCCTTTATTTTTTGTCCTGTTCTGAATTTTTTTGTTTGCTTTCAAGACTGATTGTCAAAGGATGGATGAATAGTGGTTGTATACTGTTCAGGAAAACTGATTTAGTCTGTTTTAGTTTCTGTCAAAACTGCAAACAGAGAAAACTTCTGACCTAAACTGGCCCTGGAATATCACTCAACACTGGGAAAAACGTTATTTTCATTGGAAGGTCTTAGTAGATGTAGAGGGTGTAACATTTGTATAGATAACAAACCAGCACTGAAAACACAAGTCTCAACACACCACAGCTGTTGTCAGTAACTCTCATTCTTCAGCATGACTTTTTTTAAAAAGTGATTTTAGACCTATATGTTATGTTATCCTAAATGTTTGTCCAAATGACTCAATTTTCTTTGCATGCTACATCACTTGTGTGTAGAGGGTAAAAAGTTGGAAAAATAAGTTAGGCACAAGGGTCATATGACTTATTATTGTCCACGTAGATTACACAGTATTGGATTTTTATCAATAACCAGTTTGATTGCAGACATTTTCGATAAGATTTTGACAACATATGCTTAAATTTTTTCCACCTCATTACAGAGAACATGAAGCCCTCTCCTGTAAAGGAATTAACATATCATTACACCCACTCTAATCATGAAGGCACTGGCAGATACAGAGATAAAATCGCAATGCTTTTTAAAATGTACATTCACTTGGCAAAGAAAACTACCGTTGACAGGTTTCTTTTGCTGGTGCCTGTTTCTCTTTGTTCTTCACAATTTCACCGTGATGATCGAGATCACAGCTCTTACAATGGCCAACTAAATTTGTAGTGAAGCAATGCAATTTGTCAACTTAGCTGTCCATTTTGGACACTTCAGAAAAACCTCTACATTACATACTTGCGTCATGTGTGCATGATTAAAGCGATGTCTCATTGGCCTGTCAATATCGGCAGAAATGTTCAATTTCAGTGAAATCATTTCAGGACCATCATTCTAAAACCTTAATCAGTTCATACTGATGATGTGTAGATATTATTGAGCAGCCCTATTGCCCCTGGATTAATGAAGTTAGCATTACTTTTATAAAGTTGCATTTTTCAGTCCTGCTTAATCACGCTGTAACAGCTAACAACAAAAATTCAGTCATATAAAATCATATCCTTTGTACTTTTGTACTTGTATGGATATAAAATCGGTCGAAGAAGATCTTTAAAAGTTTTAAATTAACTTGCTGAAGCATGCAGAAACCCTGAATAATAGAGAAAATAGATGCCTTTCAGTCAATACCCAGAGATTAATGTTTCCTCACGTTATCAGAAACTTGAAAATATTAAAAAAAACTGAACTGAAATTGAAGAATAATTCAAATTTACAATGATACTAAGTGAAGCAAATAAATAATTAAAACATTTGCATTCATTTTAATTTGTGCATTGTTTCAAACTTAAAAGCTGTTCATTCAGCATATCTCACTTTAAGTTGAGTCATTTGGTACGTATGAGTTTGACAAGTTCATCTTACTGCTGTTTAAAGGCAGTCCCTGCTGGCATTAATCTCTTTTCATAGTTGCTGTGTATGCAGGTTATTTTCACACGTATCCATATTGATAAGCGTAGGGTGGCACAGATGAGTGTTATAACTATATTTATTCAGAGCTACAGCACTACATTATTTTAGTGGTTGTATAGAGTTTGCTCCAAGGATTAAAAGTTGTTGTATTTCCTTATAGATTGGACATCAGAGTGCTGATGCATCAGTCCACTGTGTCCCTGATGGAAAACAAATTGTGACTTGTTCTCCAAGAGCTGACTGTCATTCTGGTATAAAGAAATAGATGAAGCTTAGGTTAGATGGGGTACAACACACATTCCTTGTTGACAGAATCCCAATATTTAGTGTGGTATGAAATGACAGGTTGTGAATATAATGATACATTTATTGTGCGTTCTCTTAATGTTTGAGTTGAAAGCAGTGATAGACTAGCAGAGACCTCTGAGCCCCCATCAATCATGAACATAATGCCTCCATTTGTCTCTCAGACTCCTTCAAAATGTGTCCTTGCTCATGTCATTGTCAAGTCAATGTGCAGACCTTGAGAACTGACATAGTGGTATTTGGTATTGTTATCAGTATTTTGTACCTTGTATCAAACAAATAATGACAGTTAATGAAAATTGATTGATTAAATAATATTGATAGAATTAATTCTCCATTAAAAGGATAAAAATCTGAAGAATACCCTCAGTCTGCTGCTAGCTCTGTCACTATTTCAACCACACACACTAGTTGCCATAAATAGCCTCAGTATTAACTAGTTTTTGCATCAGCATTCTCCTCATTTAAAGCTACTACAAGGAACTTTAACATTTTGTTAAATAAAATAATATAAATATAACATAAAAAATGAAATTATCTAAATAAAAATCTTCTCCTACTTCGTTTTAACAGGCTAACATGTGACACACTGTAACTCTGCCTGGAAAAATGTGAACACAGGCTCATTCCATATGATTTCAAGGAGAATCTGACCCAGTGGCAGACATGAAGAATAACTTAATAGAAATAACCAATCTCCTCGCTGATGGTCTTCTTTCCTTATGTAGGTCTGTAGCTTTAAATAGAGCTACAAGGAAGGAACTGTGTGTTATTGTATTAACAGATGAGTCAATATATCCATCAGTTGATTAAGCTCTTCAGTCTCAGCACAAACAGCGCATACTTACTTTCCGGCCAAATACTGTTCAAATCAGGGGCGATTCTGGGGTCAGAGCTTTAGGGGTGCTGAGCACCCAATGAGCCCCACCACAACCACCCATCCTTTTTTCACACAAAAACAAAAAATATGTTTATTGAAAAATAATTTTGGATAATCATGACATTTATGAGAGAAGAAAAAATGTTATGAAGACCATTTACAGATTCTAAGGTTATGATCAAAAGGGACACAGAGGTGTGTCATTTTAAATATCTTTATTATTATTATCATGATTATTATTAGGCTTGCAAACACATTTTTTATCACAAATTTCCTCCACAAGAGAAGCTGTATATTCTCCATTGTGGGTTTGAAATAAGAAATAATAATAAATAAAAGCAGGGGACTATAAGAAACTTGGTTTATTAGGCCTATTTGTTTAAGTCATTATGGACTGTCCCTAGTCTCTTACCTGCAGGGACGGTTTTTGCTATGGGCAATGTGGGCGACCGCCCAGGGTGCAATCTATTTGGGGGTGCACGAGCGCCCTCAAAAAAAAAAAAAAAAAAACAATAAAAGATCGCCAGTTTTCTAGACTAATACCGCTCATTTCCACGTCAAGTTAGTGCAGTAGGCGCTGGGGCGCCCCTACTATCAATCATGTCACCTTGCTGCTGAGAGTCATGTAGACAGGTTGTGTGTGTCAGAAGAAAAGGCAACTCTAACAACTCTAAAAGGAAACAAGAGTGAGACAGCTTTGGAACAACTTACTTGGTTCACAACAACTAAACGGATTCTCACTGTGTGTGTATCGCGCTGGACGACAGGCTGTGGTCCTGCGGAGCAGTGCAGGTAACATTACGGAGAAGTAACGTTAGTGAGAAGAGGATGATACCATTAGGCGGGGGTGTTTTTATTTTCATTCTTAAAATATAAATTTAAACCACAAACTATGGATTATGTTTTGGACATTATCTAAGCCTGTCAAAGACAAACTAAAATTTTAGAATAACAACATTTCTTACTCCAGGTTTTAGGGGTGCTGAGTTTCAAAAGGGGCTAGCCTCGCCCATGGTTCAAATCCACAGAACTTTACTGGGCATATATTTTAGTGGAGATCATAAAGTTCCCAAAGATACCAAATATGTCAGGCTGGATTTTGGTGACATGCATGCAAAATAACCCACAAGACATGTATAATATCCCCTTTGAATGGAGAAGTGTAGCCATAAAAAACAAAAACAATCATGGGTGTGAATATTCATCTTATTGTGAGCATCAACGTAGAGCTGGAACAAGAAATAATATGTAGTATGTGATGATCAGTCAGCGCAGAATAAGATGATTTGTTTCCAAACTTACACAAAACGAAAGGAAACCTGATTTATGTCCTTTAATTATGTGATCAGATGTTTTGCATGAATGGAGCCAAATCTGTTATGTGTGTGTGTGTGTTGAGAGGAAGAAAACACCAAACAGATTGCAAGTTTTGCGGAGGTTAAGATGGCTTGAAAACAGATGCATATGTAAATGATCTAATTTACATTTTTTGATTTGATAAAAAGGCTACCAATCAATCAAATAAAAATGAAATTAATTAAAAACAGTTTTACAGCCTGCGGTTACACCCAGCTATCTAAACAAAAGCCAAATGATTGTTATTGGTCCCAGCAGTGATGAGAGCTGCTTTGTGCTGTACTGTACCATAACAACATTGACCCAAGATGCTAGTTTTCACAGCTGAAAGCAACTCCCTGCTGTTCAAACTCATTCTGCGCCTGATTTATCGACAGACCTGCGTGTCATATTGTAAGTTAGATCATAGCCCACACAGCGGTGCAGTCCACACCTGCAGCTTTCAAGGTCAAAGGTCAGAGGAGTCTAGTACCGTCAGATCAATATCTGATTTCCCAGTGGGGGGGCTGAGCTCATCCTTTCACACTTAATTTAGCTCGGCCAGACCTGTAGAGATGATTAATTGTGCTCCCATTGGGTCCACTTCTGTGGGATTTAAATTAAAAAGCATTTGTATCAAAACCTTGTGTGCTGAAGCAAAAAACTGACGTGAAAACCCTAATTGTTCTGAATGAGCTGCGGAGGAGGAGACAGTGTTAATTGAATGATCTTAAGTGTAGTGTCTTCATTTGAGTTAAACAAATCTTGGTCTGCAGCAGTGCAACACATTGGTAAAATAATGTTTTTAATCAGTGAATGTGAATATTTAATCAAATAACTAAAAAAAAAATCTACAGTATGTTTTCCTACTCTTGTATTCTTAGCATTCAGAGCGGAGCCGGGTAAGAGAAGACGACTCCTCTGGCTAACAAGGGCAGACTGTAGCTGCATTCAACATTTTACAACCAAAGCCTCCAAACTACAATATGTCTCAAACATTCACCGAAGAAAAGAAAAACAAAACAACTGCACCCTTGGGCAACAAGTCATGCATAAACAAGTGTGTAATAAATTATGCACCATTCATGAATAATTAAACAAAAACTGAATTGAAGGTGAAGGCAAAGCGAATACTTTTAAAATAAGGAAGTGGATGAAATATTCTCGTTCAGTTATAGGCCAGCAGACCCTATGGCTAACCTAAATTAACCTCTATGGCTCCTCAGATGATTCAGGGCCTTAGTCAATCACCGGCGTTGTGCTGATCAGGTACAGTTCAGAGTTATCTCCATGCTTGCACACACACACATACACACACAAACACACACACATGCAGGGAAAAGCATTTACTGGTGTATTCATGACGAAAATGGCAAATGAAAACAAATTGCCACCAGTCCCCGGGGTGAATTCCATTCAAAAATTATGAAATTAAACCTTAATTGAGGAGATAAATCAAATGATTTTGCTTCTAAGTGGAACACAATAACAGTCTAAATGAAATCAGCCACAATGGTAATGAAAACACTCGCCCCAGAAACTTTTTTCCAATTGTTAGTCAGAACTCATTCAAATATTGATTGCTGCTACTCAAATGAAGGTCTAATTTACTTTTTTAATGTTTCCATAAGCCATTAATGGGCTGCTCAGAGCCAACAGCCTTTTCATTAATGTTTTTCTTTCTCCTTTTTAAATTTCCAACTTTTTCTTTAGTAACACTTGTCTTGCTTTCTCATTTATTGGCATTTAAAAGCAGTATATCAGAGTTTAACAGTGCAGGGGATCCCAAACTTTTTTTTAATGTCAAAGACCCCCACAACAGAAGCACATTAAACTACGGACCCCCACTTTGAGAGGATTTTACTAGCCTTTCCACAGGAGCATCTTTTCATATTTATTGGACATTTTGTTATTTTTTGTGTATGAGTCTTCATACACATTTTGATTTTGAAATGAAAATGCTATTAATGTATGTTATTTATGTTAGTTAATATTGGCAAGTAAAAATGTGAGTTTATACTCAAATCGTACTTAAATGTATAGCATTATGAGAGGAATGTATGTGTTACCACAAACGTGTTTTGTGACACATTTTAGTTTCAACTTTTAACATAAAAATGGCTGCACTGTTGACAGTATGTTTGCAGGAAAATCAGACGGGTCATAATCAAGAAGGCCACTTATACTGTAGCTCTGTGGGGCTTGGGGTGTCACCAATGAGCTCTTCAAGAAGCTGCAGGAAGTCACATGCCACATGTGATTTCCTGTCCTCTGCGCACACTACAGATGTAAACATTCTTTAGCACCACCTCTCCTGCGCCAGAGGTCAAGTCCAGCCAGCTCCCACCATATGATGGATCATCTATTCATGCGTTTCAGTCTCGCCAGCTATCAGGCTTCAATCTGGAGACGCTCTCTTCAAACGCAGCCATCTGTACCAAGCCCCAAGGATCATGGGAGGACCACTGAAGACCCAGTGGGCGAGTGGTTCCCCAGGACCAGATGCTGTCTTGCAGGTGCTCTCCTTTAAGTGTGTGAGGTTGCACCAACCACCAGAATGCACATGCCTGAGGGGCACAAACCTGTGCAACCCCTTGCAGTGAGGAAGAGCTAGATGACAATGATGGTAAATGGAATGTAGTAACACAGCAGTCTTTTGACTACTCGAAGTGCTTTACACTACATGTCAGCATTCACCTAGTCACACACACATTCATACATTAATGGCAGAGGCTACCATTCAAGGTGTTAGCTGCTCATCAGTTGCTCATGCGCACACACACACACTCATACTCACACACACTGATGGCACAGCCTATAGGGTTCAATACCTTACCCAAGGACACTTTGACATGTGGACTGGATACAGACTACCTCTGAGACACAGACGGCCCCTGATGATGATGTTACCCTAGTGGTGGGTGCCAAGGTGTCTCAGGAAAGGAACATTTCATTGTCCTCATATGGTGCTGAAAGACTGGACATATTTTAATAACAGTATGAATTTATCTGTGGTGTTCCTCAGGGTCTTAATGTCTTAATGTGGTGTTTTGGAGGGATTTTTTTGTTGTTGTTGAGGAATTTTTTTTTTTTTTAAGTGGTTAAAATACCTTTTGTTGCTGACAGCACTTCATTGCTTAGCTTCCCTGCTGATGCTCTTCTCTGCTTCAGCTAACTGTGGGCATGCTGATCGGCCTCTACTGACTACCAATAAGTACCTCATGCAACCCTATTTGAAATAATCTGAACTTTCCTCTCTAGACATGTAAATGCTTCACAGTTCATAAGTGGAGTAGTTACTGCTATATATTGTTTTACAGCACATGAAAATGTCTAATACGTACGTATACGTGAATTAATTTCTGAGTTTTCAAACTCCTTCCTGCAGCACTTCATAATCACTGGAAATTAAGAATCATTGTTTTTTCGTTACCTCAGAATTAGACATTTTTACCTACCGATCAAATCCTACACACTGGTCCTTTAAATAGACTAATTGAGGGTTTACTTTTAGCCTGTTGATGGATGAAAACCGCATTTAACTCAGGAAATGTAAAGGGACAGAAATGAAAGCGAAAGTTCTGTAAAAACTTGAGAACAATGAGTCTTGAATGAGCATCCCTGGTAGGGGTTGAAGGGGTTTGCTGGCCTGTGTTCAAATGCCTCTCTTCTCTATCTTTTCCCTGCTGATTTGTCAGCCCAGGCAGAGTCCATCTTGATTAGACACATTGATGCAGAAAGAATTAATCTCTTCAGAAAATACTTAGAATGATAATTACAGGTTGTCACTATTCACCCCGTTCATTCAAGTGACTGGTGTAATTGGTTGGAGGGAATCCAACCGAGTAACACCTACTCAGCCTACGCAGGCAGTAAAAGACACTGAAGTTTACTGTCAAGAGGAGATCGAAGTCTAAGTGAGTGCTGAACTGCTTCCATCAAAAATGTGCCAATTAAACCTGTCATACTGGTTAGGAACAAATATGTTCAGGCTGAAAATGTTCAGGTCAATATGATAATACTGCTACTGTGTGTGCTATATTTCTGGCCCACTGAATTACACTGATAAATGAAAAAGATATTGAGTGCGATAAGATTACCTGATTATATGAAAGGTTAATAACCATTCCTAGAAAAGAAATAAGAGGAGACAGAGAAAGATATCAGGAAACTAAAGTTCCTGGGTTAGATCTGAACCCGGGGCATGCCCCGTAGATGGGTTTTGAATTTTAAATGCTTGGAACCTGATTGCAAAGGATTTATGCAAACAAGGCTGGAAAGTTGAACAGGAATTGTGCCTCAGAGGTGCAGCTTCCTACTGCTGTCTTGTACCATCTCTGTGAGCTCCAACAACTTTTGATTAACTGAGGTCACATGTATCTTGGACAACTGTAAAGCATCTCAGTTTTAAGGAGCTATCAGTACGCAGAAAACAGCCATACTAGTATTTTTGAATGTGTCATTCTTCTGCTTCCATTCACTCCTAAGATTTCATTGTTGTTTTGTGTCTTCATAGTCCATCTTTGTGTTTCTGGTTCTTCTGTAAAGATCATGTTCTCAGTTTGTGCAACTATAATGTTTTATTGGTGAAGGTTTACAGTATGGGGATAAAACTTTGGCCAAAGGGCGGTGCCTGCATGGAACATTTGGAGACCACTTTTCCACCAAACAAGCTGGTTCTTGAACCATCTCTGTTCAAAATCCTTGCAACATTGGTGCTATCTAGTGAACCAGTCCACATTTCCACCAGTTTTGAATGGAACCTTTATTACGAAGGATGTCGTCATGCTGCACAATGCACAATAATATGTCAACTAATTATGATATGCCCACTTTGGTTTCCAAGAAAAACCTATTAATTTTTGGCTCCAGCAGGGTACCAACTTTTCAGGTTCAAAGCCAGTTCATTCTTGCTTGAAATGCCCAGAACAGTTAAAATTACGTGCTTCAACTGGAATGGGACCAGTCCCATTTGATTGAAAAGGCCTTAGAGCAACTTTTTGTGGCTATGGGCCATCATGCCATGGTTAAAGGTGAAAGATTTATATGGAACCCTTCAACAAAATAGCAACCTAACAGGCTAATCTCTGAGTAAAGAAGAAATCCCTTTTAATTTAAGATTACCTTTCTTCTGATTCTTTTAAAGAAAGTCAACACAAGCGAACTTAAGCTTCTGCAATGTGTGTGTGTGAATGTGTGTACGCGCGTCAGTGCTTGTCAACAGAGTGAAAACTTTTTCCATTACAAGTTTAAGGTGAGCAGAGATGGAACTGAAGTTGAATTACCAGAGCACTGCATTAACTGAGACATTGCCATTACGACCACATCAGTAGAACTATATCATTTATCTGTCAACACACCAAAAGCCCTGCGGAGTAAGACACTGCTGCTAAGCCTCATATATACCTTGACAACTCCATAACAAAAACAACTGTCAGCAGGGATCACGCTGCGAGCACTTGCATCGAGGAAAAAAAAACGCCAACATTAGAAAGCACTGTCGCTCAATGTCAAGCCGTCCTCCTGTCCACCGTGTCTTCTTGTCTAAATGATTTGGTCAAGTAGCTGCTCTGTTGTATATTGCTTTGTGAAAGGGTGCTCAGTATGTGTCCTGTGAGTGATGGCTGCTCCCTCTCTCTGTCTATCTGCTCCCCTTGTCTTTCAGACCAGTGGGCCTCTTACGCAACCTCTCTCAGGAGATGGTGTGTGTGTGTGTGTTTGAGAAATTATACTTGAGGACTGATTACCCAGCAGGACTGTGGTACATTCAGATGGTGCCCCTGTGGCCTGTAGTGATGGACTAGCCAATCTCCTTCCCTGGTTATCCCTGTGTCTGCGATAAGGCGCATCAGTTGTTGTTGCTAGACTTGAAAATGCCACTCTGAGAAGTGATGGATTTTGGGGGATCTGTAGGAAGCTGGATGATATTGTGTGGCCAAGCCAGAGAAGGAGCACAAATGTCATAAGTCAATAGTCTTCAATGTGAATTGCCTCCATCTAGACAGGAGATTATTGACTGAGGGAGTATGCCATTTAGTGCGTGGGACTGGATGATTGTGAGGTAAAACGGTCAATAAATCTATTAATTATAGTTTATGGATGCTTGACTTTTTTTCTCATGCAATTTGTTCACAACACTTACTTGCATCACATTAACTCATATTTTTTATAACATATAGGAATAGAAATAGTAAATGTTATGCTGTATATACAGGCTACCTACAGAGACTTATTGATTCCAGGCAGACACATTTATCATTGGTATTCATGCCTAAGATATTGATGAAGTTTTCCCTCCACAGCAGAGGTAATTTGCATTTAAAATCTCATTTCTATGAAGGTCAGGATAATTTATTTTTAGAGGGATAGACACTCTTTACGTATTTGTTTAATGGAATATGAATCACTTCACACCTGAGAAATGAATAGATGCAGCGGTGACATTTCCAAGATCTGTTTTTGTGGTAATAGCATAATTTGGGATTGATAAATGGCCTGGACTTTTAATGGAGTAGAAATAAGCTCAAAAACAACTTGAGCATCATTAACTATTTTCACTGTTTAATTGTCACATATGGTTTTCCAAATGATTAATGATTAACTGTCACTCAGTTGTTTGGTTAGGCAGTCGCCACTATGGAAAAACATTGGGTCTCGCACATTCATTGTGTTTTATACAAGATAA